>JAODTT010011122.1:0-22492 GCA_025400115.1 Pentamera pediparva
GAACCCCTTCATAATCATCGTTCGTGAAGCCAGCCGAGTGACACCAGCTCGCATCCAAAGCCATCTGAAAGAAATTCCAATGGGGAAGGGGTAACCACCTACCTTTGGACCCCTCCCCATGTCACTAATCAGCCCCCCACTCGGAATTACCTTCCTATGCCACTGGTAATTGTATAGGTTTGATCCTCTGTCTGACAAGTATCCATCCGCTGCTCAGACATTCGTCATTTTCGACGCCTTTCGATACATGATCACTTGTACTAATCCACCCAGTGTGGGTCAATGAGGATTCCATCTGCACACGTGAGAGGTTGAACCTTACGTCAAAGGTCGTGGCAGCAGACAAAACAATTATCGATGTCCAGTAGCGTGTGGAGTAGGTTGGAGCGATTGATTAACTCGGGTAATATATCACATTACGCGCGGTTCGGGGTGTAATTATTCTGGGAGTAAAGGGTTCTGCAGTTCCGATGCATCACTACAGTTTGATCCCAAACTGCGAACATTCCTAATTCCGTTGAGTGATTTCTTAGACTGAACAAAGTTGTCAGCCTCGTTACCCCTATCGTCGTGCTGCTCACAATGGTGACCTCGGCGAAAAGATCATTCTCATACTTCCCACTGCTGCCCAAGAAACACATTTTCAATACCACATTCAACGCAAAACAGTTGCTGCCCATTTTCCCCGTAAACCATTTTCTCCACAGAGGAAGAGAAGACAAATTTTTGATGTGGATTTAGGATGCGCTAGGATGAAACACTTTGGGTGACTAATAATAATTTTGAATTTTGTTTAGATAAAAAGCAACACCAATAATGATATCTTCCAAAGAAGCCAATCGATCTATCATTCATCATAATTTTTTGGAACACGTGTTCACGCAAATATAGAATCAAATAATTGCCTTCTTGTTCAAGACGAGATAGCTTATACCTTGTCGTATACGTTGTTGATGTGCGGTCAGATGGTATGAAACGCATGCCTCGTGAAACTCTGGACACTCTCCGAGAAGAAAAGACGAAAAAACACCGGTGTTATCACAACACAGGAACACCCGATACAAATTGAACACAGAATACCTATCGCTGAACATACATACCACCAACACGGCACATGTTAACTTGTTATTCAGAGGGTTAAACAGTGTCTAATGGGAAGGCACATTTTTGATGTGAATTCAGAGGGCGCTGGGATTGAACACTTCAGGTAACCAATAATATTTTTGAAACATTTTTAGACAAAAAGCTACACCAAGAATTATATCTTCCAGAGAAGCCAATCGATCTATCATCCATCATAATTTTTTTGTGCACGTGTTCATGCAAATATAGAACCTAATAATTGCCTTCTTGTTCAAGACGGGATAGCTTATACCTTGTCGTATACGTTTTTGATGGGCGGTCAGACGGTTTGAAACGCATGCCTCGTGAAACTCTGGACACTATTCGAGAAGAGAAGACGAAAAAACACCGGTGTTACTACAACACATGCAGGAACACCCGATACATATTGAACACAGGATACCTATCGCTGAACATACATTCCACCAACACAGCACATGTTAACTTGTTATTCAGAGGGTTGAACAGTGTCTAATGGGAAGGCAAATCATAATTTAGGCTGTAAATATACCGAGTGCGGGTGATGGGATATTTCGCAATATGAAGTAAGGGTTGACACAAGCTACAATGAGATTATGATGGATATTTTGCCAGGGACTGTTGAAGTGGAATATTGTAATTGAGCTGATCCGTAGAATGCCCAATAACACAGGGAAAAAGATCTGGTGCATTGTTTCAACGAAGGGTTTCAAATAGACTACTAACTTCTAGCTAATCGTCATATTGGAAACTAAATGCCCGTCAGTCAACTTAGCAATGTATTCAATTATCCTGTTAATAGCCTCATCTTGAAACATTTTCACGGCGCGCCATATCTCATCGATGAACTATTATTTGAATACCAAGTGTGTACAACACAGCAATGTACAATATACTGCTGCTACTCGTTTACGTTCAATAAAAGACTTGCTGAACTTTCCGAATATTCGGTTATAAAACGTTCCATAGTCTGTTTAGAGAAAAGCTCGGTTCTTGAAATTATCCTTGTGAGTGTTAATTCTAGCAGCCAATATCCTTCCAATTGCTTGCCTTGGATTACGAGCGAAAATGTCGATGTGACGTCATCGAATGATATTGAGAGACGAGATGAGCTGTTGCTTCAATCGATTTGCATCAACAGCGAGATATCCACTTTGTCGGCATTCGTCAGAAAGCCAATATTGAACGAGAAAAAACTGACACTGAAACTTTCAAATACATAATAATTATTATCCCAAATGGCAGAATCTTCCTTTCAAGAGTAAACTCCAAAGAAATGTTCATACTGGACTGCTGGATGTTAAAATGGAACTACATTTGTTGTAATATTCAGTTCATCGACTGATTGCAAACAATAAAACACAGTATATATATTTTTTCGCCTGAAGACTGAGATCACCTCACCCCGATCTAATCACTGCATCTCACTGATGCTCTCTCTTCTCACTCTGTTCTCATGTATCAAATGTATCACCGTACATGGGAACATGATGCTCTTGAAAAATTCAGCAAATCATTTATATGGACATGTTCAATAAATATTCAAAGTATGTCCTTCTTGAAGGTTACGGGATCATAATACAGCAAGATAAATTCTCGGAATGACATTTGTGAGGCGCCTACCAATGATATCTGCCATCTTCCTATCGGTGATTGCACTGTGACATGTTATCCCACAAATGATCACAATTGGGGAACCCAACTTTGGAATCGACTTTCGTTTTGCGGGTAAGTTTCGGGGTCCTGGAGCAGGAGGCGGGATAATAAGAGGATTTTCACCAAACGTTGTGATGAAATGTATGATGAACATCATTGAAGTTGTTCCGGTCTTTATTGATACCCCTACTGTCCACAACGAACAATGCTGATTCAACATTCGATTATCCTCTTGTAGAAACAACTAGGCATATTGAGCGGGACGAAAACGAATTAGTGGACTGTTCAAGCTACCTCCTGACGTAGCAATTGGAATGATTGCGGCCTCCTCCCATAGGACAGCTCGGAAGTTGAAAAATTCTACAAAATGGAGATCGCACGTGAGAGGATATGAATAAACAAGAATCAAAAAGAATTTCGAGGAGAGTTTATTCTTGCACAAACGATTTATTGACTATGCCACGTTCCTATACAAGGCTGTTTTGTCACTAACGATAGCCTAAGTATGTTTGTTTAAGGATGATCGTTGTGTCGTTGTTTCTGCTGATTTTTCATTAACAGCAGTATCAAATCATGTTAACTTTCGTTCGATTTGTGAACATTTATCCAACGCGATGTACATCATTACACACCTCTGGGACATGATGACCTCACCCAAGCAGAAAACGTGGCGGTAAACAAGTGAGTAGAATTCAAATTGGACGCACTCAGGCAGATTTGCACTCAATGTACGTGACATCTGGAATCCTGTGACGACGTGATGTGATTCCTTGTGATTCCATGTGTAATGTTTGATGATAGTTGACGGCAAGAATCAAGCATACTGTCATTTTTGGGATAGGCTATGCATACAAAACACTGTTGTTTCGAGACACTGGCCCACTGGGGACATGCCAGTTAGCTCTTTATGGTCATGTAGGCCGGTGATGTGTCTTATTTTCCGTTCTCCCCCCAATGCATGTCTATTTTACATTTATGATTTTCAGTTCGAATCATTTCGAATGAGATGTTTGACAATATTTCTGATGCTCAGCTGCAGATTAGCCCGAATTATCCCATCATACACTGTCAACGGAATTGACTAATTGCTCGTTCGAATATAATTGTCACTGCTATAAGATGCTCTTGTTTTTGGATTAGGGGTGACCGATATCGTCGAGTGGACAAGGATCTCGTCTAGTTACTGTTCACACAATTTTTGTCAAATATCACTAGGGAAGGAACACAACATCCAGTGTACCCTCTCTTCCCCAATGGAGACAAGTTAGTGGACCACAATGCAACACCAGCCAAGGAATATCAAGCGAATTTTGATATTAGGGGTCCAGGCAACAGTATTGAATGAACACTTGGTTAAGAAGGGGAAATCCGTCTACATCATCGTGGTGAACTGTTCATTGTATTTATAAGGTTTTGAGACCTTGACTCGACCCAAATTTGATAGGTTTAATATGTCCAACCTACATACCAAGCACGTAGCCTGTATATACACCGTTGCGTTCAATAGTTATTCTGTTCAAAAGGTGTTTATACTTTGACCTTAGATGACCTGTTGTTGCCTTCGACATGACCGAACAATACTAGGAATGATGTACTCTATATGTACAACCTCCACACCAAGTATGGAGCCTGTGCATCGTTGTGTTCAATAATTGGGCTGTTTACAAGGTTTTTAGAGTTTGACGTTTGTTGACCCAAGGTGACCTTTAACCTGACCAAGATTTGAAAGAAATTATGTACTATATATGTAAAACCTACATAACAAGTTTGAAACCCGTGCACCTCCGCCTTCGAAAGTTATTCTGTTATACAAGGTTTCTAGACTTTGACCTATGTTGACCCGAGAAGACATTTGACCTCTCTTTCTGACACCTGATTCCAGCAGTTTATTCTTCTCGAAGCGTAGTTGTTTTTCATATCGGCGAAGTCGTGAATGTAAACAAGTGTTAGTCCCAGGCAATAAATTAGGCAACTGAACGAGTAACAAACTGATTTTTAGTGTCGATATTTTGCTGCCTGGAGGACATTCCCGATATAGATCACTATAGTGGTTTTGAAGTTACTCTTGAAGCATTCGTCATTAGAAAATCTAGGCATGGTTAAGCAGCTGTACTACTACTGTGCTACATTTGACAGATCGCATCCTTTCTCACTTATCCATGATATTTATCCATCTGCTCATACGAAACGTTCAAAGCTTTCTACTCATCAGTCATGAGGTGAATAAACCGTATATTCACAAGAAACATCTTTCGATTGGCGAATTAGGCTAATAACCTGATCGGGATACCGTTACATTATGAATGTACTGAATAAATCGGTCATCAATGTTGATGGAGGCTAATTGGTGGTATGGATAACACATTGAATGCGTGACGTTTGATTATTCCATGGAATGTAATAATGAATATCTGATTACAGCCTCAGCTGTAGCACAATAGCCGTTCTATTAGCTATATAAAACAATTTCACACTTGAGCAGTTGTAATTGCCACTCACATATGTGACCACGCGATGATATCATTGTGTCGTAGAACGACACTATATATACCAACGAGTCTGCTCGCAATCGGTTGGGCCGCCTATCACATACATTCGTCAATGACGTATACGGTATTTGATCGGGTGATCAGTAAGATATCACTTAACGACACACTGACGCCATCGTGCCATATAGTGGCATCAAAATAAAATGGAAACGAATCCCTCTTTCTGTCACTTTTACGACTCCCAGGGTATATCTCATGTCTAATATACCGCCGCGGACCCAGATCAGGGAAAAACAACAGGGTGCATTATTGGAAAATTATCTGTCAGTAGTCTTTGCCGGCTTCACAAAGCTGCGGGCATGCGATATTCTACTCTTGACTACCAGGTTGTCAGGTTGTTGTACGCCTGGAAATTTGAACCTTCGCCGAAGTACTACCAGCAAATTTACGACATAAACTAGGGCTTCGGGCAAACGTTAGCCTTGAACGCAAACATATGACTGGACCTTGATAGACCATAAGGTGAGGACTTACCATCTATAATAGCGAATTTGTGACGGCGTCATTGCTGCGCTTCTCATCATGGCATGGCGATGCTTAGAATAATATCTACAAATCTGCGGTGAATGACAGCTGTGCTCCCTCTCCTGACTCAGTTCAATGTCAGTGCAAACACAACTTCTTTTGGGAGCTTGTTCCAAGTTTCCCAAACACGCTCAAATTTTCTGCTTTCTGATATCAAATCTTACTGATGATTGCCTGATTTCCTTGCCGTGTCCTCTTGCAGTAACATTTCTTACAAACTCATGGCTGCTTTCCACAGAGAGATTTGACCATCGTTTGATATGTTGTACATCGTAACCAGGTCCTGCCACGATGGTCATCAAGTTCAATACTGTGAATCTCTCCTCGTAACATGTTCATATTTGAGATTTGGTATTAGCTTGGTTACTCTCCTGTGAACATCTTCCAGTTGTTTGATGACTATGTTTAGATGGGGTTTCTAAACAGGAATATAGTAGTCCACTGCAGATGCGTCGAGACCAGTGAATTGTATAATTTTATTATGATCTCTTAGTCAAAACATGTGAAGTTCCTTTTCGTCTCGCCCGAACTTTGTTCGAGGATAAATATAGTGATCACTTCGTCGTGTGTGTTCGTATGTGTGTCTGTTTGTCCGCCTGTGCCTCGTAATATATATGAACGCCATCATGCTAAAATTTCGTGTACAGGTGCGTGGAAAAGAGTTGTCGTGCGGGTCCACTTTTCCGCTCGAAAGACTATACTAATTTGCATTATTTCGAATAATAGGTGTAAAAATTGATCAAAAGCTTGTGTACAAGATATCTTATGATTGGAAGATGCGTTGGTGATGCAGTTCAGTGTGCGTGGCTACTATGGAGTGTACACGAACTGATTAGATTTCCAGCTTGGAATATGCTAAACAAGTAGTCTGATTAGCCCAAGTTATGCGATTTGTTAAGCTCCGCGAAACTTGATGAATAGGGTCCACTTTCAGACCCGATGAAGTTAGGAGTAGAGTCGAGGTTCAACGTCACTTGCCTAATAGTGTATATTTGTTGCCAAGAGGCTTTACCTGAGAAAATTAATTTTTCATGTGTGCCAAATGAAATGATCGAAATTCCCCTTTGCCTTATTTCCCATTTACGATCGGCTCAACATTGTGGAGAATCATATTCGAAAGTCTACTGCCAGATTCCATCGCTCCGTGTGTTTCCTATCCCAATCACTTCCTAAACCCCTGCCTTATTGACAGCCGCCTCTTCTCATCACTACGCACTGATGTTTTGGCCCGCATTTCTGCTATATACATCATCTTTTTTTGCCTCATCTCTCTTCATAGACTTGAAGACTTGCACGAGTCATGTTACAGATTAAAGGTTTACCGTTACATTTCATCTTCTTTAAGCCAGTGAACCCGCCAAAGCAGTGTCCTCGATAGCCTGTTCCTCTTCTCTCCCTCTGCAATGACTCTCCCAAAAAGGTCGAACTGACTGATGGAACCAATTGCTAAGAAAGACCCAATTCATGTGAATGAGATGAGATAATGTTACTCCTGCAACATGTTGTAGGCCTGGGGCAACGTGCATCACAGAGAAATTGTCCGCAAACGTTGGAAAAGAGGCGGTTTGTGACAATTTACAGGGAATATGTTAACTAGAGTCAATCACGATATGTCTGCACATGTTTCACCGAGATTAGCATACGTAGACGTAGTGATGCCTGAGCATCATATGAATTGCTGGTGAGCATTTATGGTAGACAACTATATATTTGTGTATTTTGAATGAATAGTTGTTGGAAGTTAAATAAGAGATCAGTGAAACGAAGTTAAATCGGACTTGGACATCGCCATTTAAGGCAAATGAGTGAATCAGCCAATGGTACAATGGCTACGAGGCTACTGGATACTATCTTGATAATAAAGTCAATTCAAATATGCTAATGTTGAGTCCTTGGCTATCTTGATATTTGGCTACAGTTGTTTCTAGTGATGTGTATATGATCTCACATCTCTATCGCAAGTTCCCTAGTTGTCATATTATCAGCAATCTCTGCATATCCTAATAAATATACCTTCGACGACGTTGTACTGTCAGTTATCCCATTCCCATGCAAGTTTTGTTTTGTTTAGTACCATTTCATTGTCCAGCCAATATCACTTCTCACATTCCTATCCACAATAACCAAGCTAAATTCACACATTGTCATCAATTTTCGTATCCCGCATACAAACTACCTCTATCGCTAATCCCAATAACACCATGATGATCTCAATTTACCATTTATTTAGGACATTGCCCAAATTCAAAATATTGCCAATTTTTTTTTCTATACTGACCACCTACGAACGAGCACTCCATATAATTTTAAGTGATCTCGGTCAATTTTTTTATATTGTGCCCCAGCTTATCTTCAGATGAATGTCCCTCTCTGCCAGTTCCCCCAAAGTCTGTCAGGAACGTACTAGTTACCACTGCCATAACCTCAGTTATCCTGCTGTTATTGTATGGCATGCCTCCCCATTGAACAATGCAATAAATTCATATGAAACCGGTTCCGAATAAGATAATGCGTCGAGGTTGCATAAAATGTTCCATTTTGTGATAGCCACATCTGAGCAACCAGCCAATCAAGTTCTTCCAGTCCTGATGTATGACCATACTCTATTGCCGCAGTATGTTCGATTGTGCAATTCGTACTGACGACAAACTACATTTTATTAATGTTCGTACTCTAGATGAGAGTTTAAATTCCTAAAAATTTCCAAGAGCTGAAATAGGTGAACATAAATTTATATTCAGCATGGAGCACAGTATCAATATTAATTGTTCCATAGTCTTGTTCCATTATGCCAAGGAAAGTGTCTACATATCATTTTGCTCGATCAGAATGTAATACTGTGTGATTTATGAACCTCTTGTAGGTAATCTCGTAATAAAATGCCCAGACGGCAGTAAAACTGTTACACACAAGTGATTCTCTTGTCTCTTAAATTCTGGAACAATCGGGGTTTGGTGAAGGCGATGTGGCATTTAGCAGTTTGTCTTTGGACTGATACAGATATGAAAGTGGACTTGGAGAATGTGTTGATTCAAACTTGTTGCTCTGTTGCTTCAATTCACGACTAAGAAATTCCACATGAAGACAAGTGGGAATTGACGTGGAGGCTGTTCGTTATGTAAATGCTGCCGTTTTGCACCTCGACAAAAAAAACCGAAGGTAGTATTCACAAATTACGTTAATACATTTGTGTTTATATTTATATCAGATCATCTACCCAAGATTAAAACAGAATATGTAGAAGCTGACTTCTACTGAGCCAGGTTAAACTGGTAAGCGGAATTACAGATCTGTTTTCCCTGCTTTCACATATTCCAGAGGTTGTCGTATACTTATCTTTTTCATAAATATGGAACATAATGTTTCATTCAGCTTCGCATTGCCAACTCCCGCTGCAGTTGTCACTCATCATTTAAATCACGATTTGGAAGGTGGACATACTGTACGCATCGAGGATTTCCTCTTAGAACCTCTATAATGGCTTACCTGCATATTCTCTCAAATCCACAAATGCTGTAGATATGTCACATGCTCGCCCAAAAATGATATTTGTCAAATTAAGTGAATGCGGTTGTCACCCAAATAGGTAATAACACAGACTGAACAGGAAATTCGAGGCATTATAATGTCACAGCAACTGTCGTCGCCTCAATATAAGTGATTCCTAGATGGATTTAAACAGTGGAGCGCAATGTCATGAATTGTGAGCTTGCCGGTTCGGTGACAGTCGACGTGCTTCAAAATGAACTAATCTCGTGGGTGAATAATCATGGTATGATTAAACTCCTTGGAACGATCACATATCTTACAGTCATGAATAAACTTGCCAGTTTCAAATGTGACTGTATTTCAGAAGCCTTGAGGGCATACATATCCCTCCGATCAAAATATATTCGCAGGAGAACATTTTACTGTTGGTAAATCATGTGCTGAAACCCAAGTCAAGTTACCATTAACTCGTCAAATGACTTGAGCCATTTACCTTGATTCGAGTAATCCACTTTTATCATCATGATATGCTTGCATGATATACTAGATTGTGTACGGGATACATGTGTTGATGTTTTGACAACTCTCGCATTTTTACTGCACTTTCAGGGAAAAGTTTCAAGAAATATTTATTTGTTATCCTGTTGGCCCACGTCTGCTTCTCGTCACATGCAAATCACACACAAGTTTGGTTATCATTCAGGTATTTCAGTTTCTAAGAGGTAGTTTGCAGACAGAGAATTCTTCGTTGGCCCTCTCTGCCATGTTCGTCTCTTGTCATGTAGAAGACTGATGGGATACCTTTGGCGCCATCATATTACCAATGGCACTCGGCAAATTTATACCTCAGCATGAGTTAACAAGCAGTATATGCGATCGACCGAGAACTCTAGAGAATGTGGGGTATTTCACAGTTGAGCGCCGCCATATGCATCGCTGGATACCACTGTGCCTGGTTGGAGGATAGCAGTGATGGTAGACAAGATCGCCCAGGCACTGCCAATGTTCACAATTGCTTTTTTTCACGCCCATGCAAGATCGTGAAAAAGTTATTCACAGATGCGCTGAATAAATCGCTATGTACAACTGTGTAAAGTCTGGCAACATTTCTGCTTGGTTCCCTTGAAATATTAAATATGCGCTAGCCTTTTGAGTGGTCACATGTGACGTCTCTCGACGACTTACCAATCTTCCAATGTACATTCCCTGTCCTCGCGTCATCTTGATGAGGTTTGTGATCCTGTCCTCGAACAGGGTGAAGAACACGAAGATCAGTTAGGTTGATCGTCTTATTGACAGTTTCGGTACCTGATGGTGAGGTCAACATACCCATCACCCTCCGACGTGATAAGGGACAAAGCCTTTATGTCGAGTATTGACATCTGGGGGGTTGCCACTCACGGCTGTCCTGGGGGTGAACTATTTTTTCGTGGCTACCCCACCATTCTCCAGTAGCAAATCATACTTAACAGCGAAGCAAGTCAGCAACTTAAACACAGCTCTCACTAGGGCAGGCGTTGTACACGGTCTTCGCAAACGGATCCTAGACGTAGGGTTCAAATAGTGCAAGGTGACTATTACTTTCCAGAGTGACACTTTCTGCATGTCACATGTTTAATAAATGAAGTATCTCATACCATATCTGATTCATCAAGCATACTCGTACAATTATTCATGCAATTATTTCCGCAGGACAGAAATTGATTTTTTTCAGATGGGAGAATTGCAAAATGTATTAGGTGAATGTCTCAGTTAGTGCAGGAACTCGGTGAATACGTCAAATGCTCTTTCTATGTGGATATAGCTTTCAGTTTACCTGAAATGCGTGTTTTGCGTGATGATTAGGCCTACATGCTATTACTGGACACCGGAGGCGGATTGCCTTCTGAGGTGACAAGCATATCGTAGTGAGTGATGCATGTGCATGCGATCCTACAATTCCATAGAGCGATTCATTGCGATCCATGCGGAAGAGCGGAAGTGCGGTATCAAAGGTCCCGGGTTCGATTCCACCACATAGCTCCAGGCGGTTTGTCAATTGTGGTTGTACTTGAATGTTGCGATGGGCGAGGTTTATGGGCTCATGGCTGGCTGGTCCTGCTGTCATGCAGTTGACTAGACATTTCGTCTCGTCGATCGGCTGTGAGCAGTTACTGCTGCTGCACTTTCGTTCGTCCTGGTTCTGAGAAAGTGGTCAGATCCTGGAGTTCACTGCTCGCCCTATTCGTCCGTCCGATAAGGACGTAAATGGCGGTCCATGTAGCAGGTTGGGATTGGTTGCACCCTTCTTTGATATCTTCTGATAACTAGTCGAAAAAAGATGGCGAGTTATCGTCGGTGCTCATCCACGATCAACATGGCCAGGGTTCCTTGATGAGCCTTGAGTGGCTTCCTGAACCCAAATCAATCGATTCAAATCATTTAAGATTATGTGTGGGCTATTTTAGAAGGAGTATTGTGTTTTTTGGTGAAGACCTGTTGTTATTTTCACAGGAATAATGGAATAACACGTGCGGTACTCTCCGTACTAAGATCCATGTCTGCATCATTGTAGAATGTGTGCGTTCTTGTTGATTTCAATGGGGGCGTCCGTTTTCTCCCGTATTCATCGGATGTACTCTTATCGGAGAAAACTGATGTTGTAATTGTCTGCTTCCAGACGATCAAGTATCCTCAACTGGCGCCGCTAGTTACGTACACCGGAGCGAATGAAATTCGGGCGTCGAACACGGGTGGCGAATATACCACTTCACAAGCAAACACTGTCTTCTGGTTTGAATGACCTAGACAGTTGTGAGTCAGGCCGGTGAGACGTGAAAGTGTGAGAGTGTCTATATGAGAAGAAATTGTTATGTTTGATTGAATCAACTTTAAAGAAGAAAAACCGCGAAGTGTTTCACGGCATTTCGCTGCAATTAAGGCAGTTGACAACTCTCCCTCCTGACAACTTGATAAACGTGAAGAACAATGGTGGTAATCAATAGTGTCACGCAAAAACTAATGTCGGTCTCACTGATACTATACCGGTGAACTGTAATTTAAAATCGGGCGTAGGTGTAAATAAACTGGTGGAATGTATGTTATATGCTCATCGGTAACAATTCATTCTTCTGGGAGAACCAAATATTCATCAATTAGTAGTAGCAGTCGGATAGCTTCTGATTAGACATATATGCTCTCACATGAGTATCAGGCGTCAGACGCAGTCATGGGCATCGAGTGTGCTGACCGTCCTACGGAATGGATAGGACACCATCGCCCTATGTATAGCATTCCGAGATGACATAACTAATATCCGATCTTAACAGCCACCTACCTATGCATGAAAAATTGTTTCATGACCTGACAGCGTGAATCCTTTAATATTATCACCATCATGGTATATGGATAACAGTTGGATATTTAAAGACCGCAATCTCTGCCTTACCGCGAAACACTGTGTGATAGTAATTCGCTTCTTCCTTGTGATCTGCATAATGTATCCCCCAGTCCCTTGAATATATGTTATTATGCTGAGAGGAACAATCAACATTCCGCCTAGAAAGTACATATATAATACACAGATCCATCATATGCAAACCAATAGAAATAATTTTTTGCTGAACGCTCACAATGTGACGTGCTGTCTTTCGACATAACACCACAGTCTCTCCCAACCTTGTTTGAACCGTTACGCAATGTTGCTCATTCTTCAAACCCATCATTCATAGGGCTCTGAATTTGAGTTCGTCGTCCCGATAATTCTACGGAAAAGGGATTGTTTCTGTTCGAGAAAGTGACCTCAGAATAATTATTTTTATGCAAATTGATATTTAGGAAGTGTCTTGTTCATGTTAGTCAGTCATGAATACGAAAATGACGAATTAACTAATGTTCTGGTTTAACAAAATATGAATTTAAACACCCGCTTTTGTATGAAGTTTACAGTGTTCATTTAAAAAACATGTTTCAGCTAAGTAATTTGTCCCAATCAAATGTTTTATAAATAGGCTAGGCTGCTGTACCCAATACAACTGAATGCAACACTAGCCACTGGAGTGAACACATAATACAGAATACAGATTACGAGATGACACAGTAGATACTGTCACATAATTGTTTGGGTCAGCTGGATTATGAGATTAATATCGGAAATATGCGCCAGTAGCTACTGTCACATGCAGCTGTATCGGCTGGCTAGGCATAAAGTACGACGAATGTTATCATGTCTATTAGCAACATTGTCAATACAATCCCCAAAATCAGCTCTCTACCTCTCTTGGGTAATTTACCCCCGGGTGAGAGAACAAATGTAACATCAATGACATAACAAATCGTCAATATTACAGTAGTATGGCAGTAGTAAGAGTTGAAGATGAATCTAAAATATAGTTTCCTAATGCCAAACCTTTGAAATGTGGTCGATTATGTTGGTTGTCGCGCTGATTAGATTAAGGACACTGATCAATTTATGATTGTAATAAATCCAATATATTTAGTTTTGAATTAATAAAAGATTTGGCATTAGGGGAACAATCTATTAGATTTATTTTTACCTAATATCATTCAGGAGAGTATGAGCTACACCATGACCGTCAACATAAACGTCATTATCGTAAAGAGACATCGAAGGTTTTCCGTAAAAAGGCGTTCCTTACATGATATGAGTCAACATATATAGAATATTTAACAGCAGTACCTTGATTTAGTACAATCCCGAATGTGGACGACACGACGAAACGATGTCGGCGTTAGCAAGGGGTATATTCCATGGTGGTAGGTTATATAGATCAACAATTTTTTGTTGAGATTATCATATCCCTGCGACACGAGTTTACGCATTTTGTTTTCAATTTGTCGGATGTGAACGATTACTCGACTGGGTGGACGGTGACTACAGTTGGTCTCGATAATGGCGGGGGTTATTTTCAAAAAGTTCAAAACTTCATAAGATTTGAAAGAATCTTGACAGATGTAGACAACCTCTGTTTCCGACCAAAGTGGAGGTCATTAAGAGGTCATCAAATTTGGCATATAATTCATGCGAAAACCTTGAGAAATGCCTTTTCGGCAATTTTTAGCCATTACCTACTTTCTGCACACCACAACCTTGGGTCATGGATACTGTTCGATATCAAATGAGTTTGACATAGTTGCCCACTGATTACCCGCCTTCACATATTTGGTTTGCTTCAGTGTTGTGTTTTGTATCAACTTTCCTTCTGTTTTCTATATTTTAAAAGTAACATTTCCCAGGATAATGAGGCCCTGCACTCGCAGCATTGTATTGTATAGTGACCTAATTAGAGACATGTACTTCTTGTCTATATATAACGGTGTCCACACTCCTTCGTGAATATTTCAACACCGATTAAACAGGCTAAATACTAGATCAGGAGACAGAGCATGTTGTGAACGAATGATGATTCTTCTCAATGGATGAAGTAAGGATATTCAGTCGTGGCAGCCATAGGATGACACTAGTGGTAAGCACAGTTGATTATTCAGCGGCCGCTTCCCATCCTGGGGACTCGGAGGTTAAAATCCCGGTCGGGTCATACCGAAGACATTGACAATTGTAACTGCTGCTTTATCCCTGGGGGCCCAGCATATGATAATAGAATAGGTTGAACGAGGGCATTTTGCTAGTTACCGTCTGCGTGTTAACTAGCCCCACCTTCATAAATGAGGCATCGCCTTTTCCCGTGTACCTGATGAAGGATATGCAGCTGAACAACCATTGCAGTATACAGGTCTACATCCATCATAATTGTACGGGTTTGACCCTCTGTCTGACAAGTATCCCGTAGGAGCTCCACTGCTCACCCCTAACTTTCTCTCTCATAGTTTTATGAGCTAGCGAGCATTTTTCAACGATTCCCCACCGCATCGCCAGCAGCTTCGAGAGATCAGGCAAGACCGTTCGGTACATGGTGACTAGTACTAGTCCACCTAGTGTATATCATTGAGGATTCCATCTGCACTCGTGGGAGGTTGCTACTAACGTCGATAGCCTTGGCAACGGAATAAACCATTAGCGATGTCCAGTAGCGTGTGGAGTAGGTTGAGGCGATGGGATTAACTCGGGAAATATATCGCATTACGAGCGGTTCGTGGTGTAATTATAGTCAGGGAGTATTTTCGCACCAGGGTTCCGATGCAAAAAGTTGTCAGCCTCGTTACCGCGTCATTATCGTGCTAGTTGAAAAGCAAACAGTTGCTGACCATTCCCCCAACAATCATTTCCTCTACAGAAATGGAGAAGACCAATTGTTGATGTGCATTTAGAGGGCGCTAGAATTGAACACTTTGGGTTGACACTTTTGTTGAATGATAATTCTAAAACAATTTTGGACAAAGGGCTAGAACAACAATATATTATCCTCCGTAGGAGCCAATCGATCTGTCATCCAGCAGAAATTGTTCTTACACGTGTTCACGCAAATATAGATTCAATAATTGCTCTCTTGTTGTCTTGTTCGAGACTAGATAGCTTATAATATGACGCACACGTTGTAGATGGGTGGTTATGTGGTAGAGTACACGCCTGCGGGGACAGAAATACATGGCCTAAACCTCGGTATCAACATCTGATACCATTCTTCCCCCGTTACTTTCTTGTGTGGAGAAGGGGATGCACGTGGCCAGCTGCATTCCCGTCCGACGGATGGGGCCGCTAAACGGCGGTGCTGTGAAACTATTCGAGGAGAGAAGACGAAAACTCACGAGTATTATTACTACACAGGAACACCCGATACAAATTGAACACAGGATAACTATCGCTGAACGTACATACCACACAGACAGCACATGTTAACACCTTGAGGCCTGTGAGCACTTTAACACGCTATGATGCCAATCTGCTGCCTTCTCAGAGATAACTTGGGACTCGAAGGGTTAAGCAATGTCTAATGGTAACTCAAATCGAAATATAGGTTGTTAATATACCGAGTGCGAGTGATGAAATATTTTGCAATATGAAGTGAGGGTTGACACAAGCTACAATGAGATTATGATGGATATCTCGCCAGGGACTGCTAAAGTGAAATATTACAATTGAGCTGATCCGTAGAATGCCCCGTCACTGGGAAGAAGATTTGTTGCATAGTTACCAATGGGCTTCAAATTGTATGCTGACTTTTAGCTGATCGTCATCTTGGAAATGATATGCCCGTCAGTCAACTTAGCGATGTGTTGATAACTTTATCTTGGAACATTTTAACGGCGCGCCATATCTCATCGTGTAGTGTCATTTGTTCCTGCTAATTGACTACGTTCAATAAAAAACTCGCTGAACTTCTTCCGAACATTCGTTTATGAAACGTTCCCTCAGTCTATTTAGAGGAAAGCTCGGTTCGTGAAATTATTCTCGAGAGTGTCAATTATAGTAGTCAATATCCTTCAAATTGCTTGCATTGGTTTATTGAACTAGAGACGAACAAAAATGTCGTTGTGACGTCATCAAATGATATTGGGAGACGAGCCCACATATTTAGGTTCGATCAATGATATGCAAATTATAGTGATGTAGATTGCCTCCAATTATTAAAAAGGTAGTTGTTCGAACAGTTATGTGGAAAATATCTGAACATCTTCCAATTTGGAATTTTGCTCCACTGATGTTCAAGGACGAACAATTATTCAACCCAAATCAGAAAGACGACTATCAGCATCTCAAAAAAGTGATATTCTGTATTACTGGCTTTGCCTAGCAAGCATGTCAATGCAGCTCTGTTTAGGGGATGCCTACATTAAATATGTTTCGTCCTCACATAGGATGTTCCTATCAAACACGGTCTTCCTCGTAGCAGGTTAGTAAAAGGATTATAGAAAAGAACGTTTGAATGTGTTTATCAGAGCCATCACTTCTAACTATGTTTGCTTAGGAATTGCATGTGAGCTGTTGCTTCAGTCGATTTACATTAACAGCGAGGTATCTACCCATGGGTATTTTAGTGACTTTCAACACATCAACTTGAAACGTTGTCCGTCTTTCAACACGAAGACATTGTCGGCATTAGGCAGCAAGCTCAGATTGATATAATCAACTGACATTGGAACTTTAAAATACATACATGTCAGAATCCTCCCTCCAAGAGTACACAATGGGACATATAAACATTTTCAAACTGTCGTACTGGATGTTAACGAGGAAAACGTTTATTGTAATATGAATGCGTTGCGCTTAACTCATTGCCAGATTGCCTGAGATTGCTTTACCTCAGTCTAATCACTGCATCCCCACCACTCTTACCTTCTCATGTATCAAATGTATCACATACATGGTAACATAATGTTTTGTAAAGCATCACCAAATTATCTGAATAGACATTTATAATTACCATTTTGAGAATGTCTGTTATTCAATGTCCTACTATACATCCCCTTCTCCAAAGGTTGCGGGATCGATCATCATACATCAAATTCGATTTTGGAATGGCATTTGTGAGGTACGGTATGCTCCAATACGATCTGGTATTTTCCTGTCAGTATTATTGCAAAGTGAGATGCTATTCCGCAAATGATCACGATCGGGGAACCCAACACTCAAGCAACAGAGACGCTCGAAAAAATAATTTTTTGGACAGACGGAGGGATCAAATGTATAGTGAACAATTACATTCGAGTTGTTCCGGTCTCCAATAATTCGCCCATTGTCCAAAAAGAACTATGCTGATTCAACATTCATTTAGCCTCTTGTAGAAACAACTAGGCATATCAGGAGGAACGAAAACAAATTACTGGGATGTTTATGCTACCTCCTGACGTAGCAATTAAAATGATTGCGGCTTCCCATTGTATTAGACGAGTATATTTCTTGCTTTCCCGGTGGCTATTTTTCCGCACATCTCTCACCAACTGTATAAAAATAATTGTCTTGTCTATTCTGTTATAGGGGTGTGTGGTCAGGACGGAGGCAGTGCCGTATATGGTGAGCGAGCACCGCCCAGTTCGATTATTATTCATCTCATAGCTACAATGTATCGCGCATCAGTGTCACAGACATACAAAGTCTGTGATCAGTGCATACCATACAGTAGTACACACATTTGAATGCAATTTGGACGTAACGTAGGCCTACGTTTGAGAATAGCCTCAAGGATGACTAACCTCTATTATTAGTTCTTCCACATTTTTGCCAAGGTGTCGTCTACAGGATGGTGGTATTTCCGTCGGATTTTGGCATGAACTATCCAAGTAATTATCGACTCTGAAATTTGACACTTCAAACTCAGCCAACACACACGATGATGCCAATTGGTTGTGAGCAGGCACCGAAAAGTAGGCAAACTTATTCATTTTGCTGAGAGAGAACAATTAGGAAAATAACATTATATGAAATAATCACACTCATTATAATCTAAAATTCAAATATTCAGGATAGTTTTCGCTTTCTAGAAATATAATCAAATGAAACTTTAGATAACGAAACGCTTCGTTGGCAACACTAGATGCCACCAGATCTGTTCTTGTGATAGTTGAGGGCAAATCAGATTCTTAGAAATTGCAAATATGTTCGAAGTCAAAGTGACATTTCGAACATTATTAGCTATGTTTTTCATATATAAGAAATCAGCTGCTGACGATTATGTCAATGAAAAAAGTTACGATCGAAAATGTTATAGTTTGATTGTCTTCTGTGTTTAACTATTCAAAGAAAAACGAATCTCCAGAACTAACCAACTTCGTCATATTTGAATATTCAGAAGGAGGTCACATGCTCTCCATCAGTGGTATGATTGGTTTCTTTCTCTTTTGAAAACAAAAGTTATGTTATTTTAATGGAACACATAGAAAAAGCATCACAATTTGGACGAGACGTTGGGAAAGAGGAATTTCATCGTCTCAACACGAGCCTACGGTACTTCCCATCAGACTGCTTCAGAGTTGTTATTTCCAGAAAGAATCTGCAAAACGAATATCGCACGTATGCAGAGATATTACAATGTAAAACGAATTACAGAGGAGGGTTTTTCCTTGCCCGAACGACTTATTGACTTTAGTTCATTTCCATACAAGGCCGTGTTGTCACTAATTATAAGTATGTCTGTTCAATGATTATCTTCGAGCCGTTGTTTCAGCTGATTTGCATTAACAGCGGGAAATCGAACAATGTTACTTTTATTCGATTTGTAAACATTTGTTCAACGCGATGTACAACATTAACACCTCTGGCGCAAGATGGCCTTGTCCAAGCAAAAAACGTGTCGAAAAACAGGTGAACAGGATTAAAATTGGATGCCTAGATTACTTCCAAGCACTCAGGCAGATGTGCACTTATTGTGACATCTCGAATCGTGTTTTTTTGCCCGCGAGCGTTCTCCGCCGAGGAAACAACAATAAAAAAGTTCATCGTAATGAATCTATACATCAGGCAATACGATTAACGTATCTGAGAAAACACTGGGAATATTGTGTTACCTGCGAACGGTAGGCCTACTCCTGATGTTTCTCGGTGCAGCATATTGTTCTTGTTCATCTTACTTTTGAGTATTTCAGTATTCCTTACTACAATCATTTGACCTCTCTGTATTGTATCTGATTCCTGCAGTTTAATCTTTTTGAAGCGCGGTTGCTTCACTGTTCATTGTGGCGTCCTCCCCGTACACAGCAGTCCATTAAACACCATCTCCTAAGCTACATCGCTTCTCCAACATGGTTGCATCGCATGCCTGATTGTTAAGGTTCCGTTCACCGGCGGATCCATGCCCTCATTGCGTGATTGACTCTCACAATTCCATAGAAGTTTCATTATTGTCTTGGATCTGAACTCCTCTCAATAGATTCCTTCGAGTTTAAATTAAATGCTGACAATATCAGGAACGAGAGGCACTGAGCAGTCGTTACTGTTCCTGCATGTTTACATTCCGTCGAGGAGTTTATGGAGTATCCCACCATAACCAGAACGACAGCTACCTAATGCCAGTTTCTTTCCAGTTTCTTTTTCACTAATCACACAAACACAGTCTGTGTAGAACGGATGCACGATCACGTGCGTTTGAGACTTCCTCAATGTACTACATTTAGTGGATTTAATCATTGTATCCAAACATGGCAGATAATGCACACCCCCTGAACTTGAACCAGTACGCTGGAACAAATTCAACATATGGCTTATACGCAGATACAAAACAGCAACTCGACCGTGTTTCTCAACTCGCTCTCAGCTTGAAAACATATTTATATAATTATTTATAATAAATATATATAATTACATTCAATAGCAACAGTATATTTCGCAGTATGCCACTATAACTTATTTCCCAGTTTGTGGGGTGAAGTAAATTAATATACGTTCCTGCAAAATAATTTCAATCGCCTCGAGTAACAAAACCTTTCCTATAAGTCTATAAGCATTCCAAGAAGAATAATTTGTTATTATGCTTCACTGTCGCCTACGACTGAATTTTGTGAGCGGCTTACGCTAACTGGATAGCTTGCCATAGGACACAATCAGAAACACGTGTTTCCCTCTTCAGTACAACGAATAGAACGGTTAAGATACTCACTGACCGGAAGGGTCGTTTTAGTGGCTATAACTTGCTACCATGGTTCAATTTAAATTTATCTTGAATTTACACAATTCGATCCTTTCCATACTTTTACACATTTATATACTACCGGACATACCCGAAGCCGTGCACGAGTCTAAACAAGTGTTTGTCCAACGCAATGATGTAGGCAACTGAACGAGTAACATACTACTTTGTTAGTGACAGTCAATCTTCCGCTATCCGGAGGACATTCCCAATTTAGATCACTATAATTGTTTTAAAGCCACTCTTGAAAGATTCGTCATTAGAAAACCCAGGCATGAATAGCTGTACTACTACACAGTTATTGCTGTAATAAATTTGGCAAATCGCATCTCTTCCCACTCCTCCATTATATTTATTTATCTGTTTATACGAAATGATTAGAGTTCTCATATTCTCAACAGTCATATAGGTGATCGAACCGTCTGTTCAAGTAACATCTTTCTATTGGACCACTGTCTGTCTGGCGAATTATTAACCTGATTGGGATACCGCAATCTTTACTTTCGAATGTACTGAACGACTCGACGACTTACCAATCTGCCAATGTACATTCAGTGTTCTCGCGTCATCCCGGATGAGGTTTATGAACCTGCCCTGGAACAGGATGAAGAACACGAAGATAAGTTAGGCTGATTGTTTTATTGACAGTTCCGGTACTTGATGGTGAGGTCAACAGTCAACAATGGCTTCCCCACCATTCTCCAGTTGCAAATCATGCTGAACAGCGGAGCATGTCGGCAACTTGCACTAATATTCATAAATACATAGCTTCCACTAGGGCAGGCGTTGAGCACGGTCTTTGCAAACGGATCCTAGACGTTGGGTTCAGATAGTGCAAGGCGACTTTTACTTTTCAGAGTGACACTTTCTGCATGGCACATGTTTATTAAATGAAGTGTCTCATTCCATATCTGATTCATCGAGCAGACTCGTACAATTATTCATGCAACTATTTCCGCAGGACAGAAATTGTTTTTTTTTAGATGGGAGAATGCCAGAAGGTATTAGGTGAATGACTCAGTTAGTGCAGGAACTCTGTGAATACGTAGAAAGCACTTTCTTGGTGAATATAGTTTTCCTGTAATGAATGTTTTGCGTGATGAGTGGGCCTACGTGTTATTGATGGACTCAGGAGGCGGATTGTCTTCTGAGGTGACAAGCATAACGTAGTGAGTGGTGCATGTGCATGCGATCTCACAATACATAGAGCGATTCACTGCGATTCATGCGGAAGAACGGTAGAGCGGTATCAAAGGTCACGGGTTCGATTCCACTATATAGCTCCGGGCGTTTTGCCAATTGTGGTTGTACTTGAATGTTGCGATGGGCGAGGTCTTGGGCTCTTGGCTTCCAGGTTCTGCTGTCATGCAGTATACTAGGCATTTCGTCTCGTCGATCGGCTGTGAGCAGTTACCGCCGTTGGACTTTCGTTCCTCTAGGTTCGGAGAAAGTGGTCAGATCCTGGTCAGTTCACTGCTCGTCCTATTCGTCCGTTGGGTGAGGACGTAAATGGCGGTCCAGAGGCAGGTTGGGATTGGTTGCACCCTTTCTTGATATCATCTGATCACTGGTCGGAAAAAGAAGGCGAGTTATTGTCGGTGTTCATCCACGATCAACATGGCCGGGCTTCTTTGATGAGCTTTGAGTGGCTTC
>JAODTT010011123.1:0-16089 GCA_025400115.1 Pentamera pediparva
ATGTGGACCTCTGACAAGCTCTCATGATCGTGACATCATAATGAGTCCGTTAGAGATCCCTCGAAATTGCAGATGAAAATTGCAGATCTATTTCTCGAAAAATCTTGGACAAAATACTTCGGGGCTCCCCTGTTCCATGTTGGTGCCGCCACGGAAATGTTATTTAATACAACATTATAGTCATCTACACACCTACTAACATCCTCCCCACACCCCACACACCCCAACTCTATCAGCTACTATGTACGACAAGAGTCGCGATCGAAGCGACCGGAAATATTATTTGCGGACGCCATTTTGTTTCGTCGAAAATTTTCATACAATCTTGGACAAAATAGTTGGGACACTTCACCAAATATTCTGGAAAAACGATGTATGTGATGTTGGGCATCATCATAGGAGCAGATGACTTTCGATCAACATACCCCCGCTCCCCCATACAATGTTGCAGTCATGTACTGAAACAGTGTATGTGTAGATGAATATGCCAACATTGAACGGGGGAGCGGGGGTGTCCCAAAGTATTTTGTCCAAGATTGTAGGCATAGCTAACAGAGCACACTTACGCGAAGCGATGACAAAGAGAGAGAACATAATCCTTAGAATTTTTCGAAAATGCAAAGGAATCATGTATTAGATCGACGAAATTCGGTAGATATCCCGCTGGATAAAAGCTAGCACTCGATAACAAACAATTTGAGAGTGATTTTGAACAGTTATATTCGGGTAAATAACGAGAAGCCAAATACTCGTGTCAGACTCTTTGTCTGGCAAAATGAGAAGGACGATTGAGGTGACCGAGTCCCGATTTGTAAATTGGCAGATACTTGTCAGCGTAATGGGAGGATGCAGGGTTGCCGAATAGGGTAGGTTGAGTTGTGAGATAGATGTTATAATTGTTCGAAGGGATCTAAATATAATATCCAAATGGTCCGATTGGCAAATGTTTTTCGATGCTGATAAGTGCAAAGTTATGCATGTTGGTTATCACAATCGCAATGCTTCTTTCAAGTTGAATGGCCAAGATATTCAAGAAGTGAATTCAGTAAAGGATCACGGCGCTCATTTCGATTTGTCTTTGAAACCTTCCAAGCAGTGTGCTGAGGCTGCGAGGAAAGGTAATTCGATTTTTGGCTAGGCAACTCACTCCAGTTTTCTTGACAAAGATATTGTTGCCAGGCTGTTTACGCACCTGGTGAGACCTCACCTAGAGTATTCTGTTCAAGTGTGGAATCCTCACTTCTCGGAAGATAAGCAATTGATTGGAAACGTTCAAAGGAGGGCTACTAGTCTAATTGGTGGGCTGAATGATTTACCCTACGAGGAACTATTGAGGCGTGCCGGTCCTACTTCGATGGAATTCGGGGTGATTTGATTCAGGTTTTTTGTCCATTGACTCGTTGACCTACCTTTCGACTACTTCTTTGAGTTTCCAATGTTACTGCCAATAGCGTTCATCGTCTCGAGCTCCATGGCAAACGCTGCAGGTTGGACATTTGTAAATATTTCTTCTCGCAGAGAGTGATCAATGAGTGGAATAGCCTTCCAGAAGATGTGGTTTTAACTAAGAGTGTGAATACGTTCCAGAATTGTCCTGATTTGTTCTTCAAGAACTGTGGGCGAATTCGTTAGATTTGGGTTCTTTTTTCGCTTTCTGGTTGATGTGGCTTCGGGATCTTCTATGAGGATTTCGTCCTTCCTGACCCATTTTCACTCAACTAAACTAAAAAAAATATAAACTCAGTCAGTACGATATCGCCCTCTCCTGCTGAATGTATGTTCGTTAACAATAACGTTCAGGGTTTCTTCCTACAGTGACATATTGCGAAATTATGAAGACAACAAGTTAAGAGCACAGTTCGAAAAAACACTGCGACTTCTCTTTATACAGCAACCTAAGCGTATAGCTTTCTAATAAATTAAAATGTTATATGAAACATATCCACATGTATAACTTAAGATACCCATTCGAAGAATTTCCCCCACATGGTATGTGACGTTTAAAGAGGATGCAAGTAGTTTCAGCTGAAGACTAGTTCTAACCATTGCATAGCAACCCCAAATCTGATTTACATGTATTGTATATTATTAGTTGTCATTCCTGGCAAGTTTTGAGCTGCAATTTTTCGAAATTTCCCAAACTGTCGCTCAAGGAATGGTTGTATCGAAAACTGCTCAATTAGTAGGCACACACAACTATTGGTGTCACGGTCACAAATCAGTTCGAACAGCATGAACAATGTATCAGTCACAGTATTCCGTCCCCCTTAGAGCTAACTATTTGAAACAAGATACTTCACTTTAACTTATAGTGGCGGGAATTTAGAACTTGTTATCACTTTTACTTTATTAACGTACCCAGCATAGTAAATATTTCACTATTTTGGCCTATTATATTACATACGTGAAAATAATTCGTAACGGTATGCCTTATCATACATAGCCTGTGATAAAATGTGTTTCTGTTTACCTACCCCTTCGAGATTCATGAGGAATAGTTCCCCATCAAACATCAAAACTGGAAGTATCCAAGGACCCAATGTATCTCCCACAATCCCGCGCTCAATGATTTACCAGGAAATGTTGAAACCAGCGCTAACCAAAATTGCATTTCTAGACATGGGGATTGCTATCTTTTTGACAGTGCACAGATGAAAGTGCTAACGAAGTATAAACCTCAATAAGATGAAATTACCTTCAACTGCAGCCTATATTCACTCTATCAATAAATACGAAGAGTGCATCAGCAATGTCATCAAAACATTATTCACTGCAGAAAATGAAACAGCCCGCTTCAGTGCTTCAAATATTCGACCAACCATGGAACAACATTTGTCCTCGTACTTCCCATGATAAAAATACTCGACAACCTCAGATGACATTCCACGTAGTTCAATTGGGGCCCTGTACCCGCCATGTACACAAGGGTGGATACGATGCGCCCCGTGGCGCTTGCCGGATTGCCCCTTCGGAAGTTGGGATATTAAGGTACAACTAAAATGTGAACATAATTTAATTCATCAAAGCCTGTTTCCGATATCATAGGGCCCAATGTAGTGAGCCTACAGTAGCCTACGTAGTACGTACACCGCCTCGTGAAATTCCTTGCCACTGAGAACCACATCATATTTTGTTTTAGCCTAGCCGAATGATCTAAACTCCTTCGGGTCAGCCCTCGGCGGCCTGACCCAATAGGCTATGTGTGGAGAGCTGCTTGATATGAGCCCGCGCCCGTCGTACGCCGTATGCACGACCTGTAACAAAATCATCTCACTAACACAGCAATGTCCATGACAGCTATCTGGCTATGCGCCCCTTATGTCAATAGTGACGTGTCCGTCCATCTACGATAAGTATGTCTATCAGGGACTATTCCTGATACGGTACATTTTGAGAAGGGGATGATGGATGAGTTGCGGTGATGAAAAGGTAGCGGTTACGGGCTTCGATGGTACAATACATCTCAAAGGAGCAGGATGACGATTGTCTAACTGATATGGTGAAATATAATCCCCCAAAATAGTAACACACAAGAAACTGTACATTTCGGGGTAAATTAGGTGTGGCAAGAGTATTTCTGAATGCCACCAGTTTGCATGTAGGCACAACCGGGATTCAACTAATTTCCAAAGGTGAGGGGGACATCCCCTGCATTTATACCCCACCACATGCCATGGTTGAGTGGCGCCCAATGCATTGACTGCCCCCTTCAGTCTAGGGCTGGAGCAGCCCCTGCATGTACACATTCTAAGTATAAACTTCCGTCGTCTAGCTGGGGTAAGTTATTATTATTTAGTTGCTGATTTAACATTTTTCACCGTTGCGCTCCATCGAAGCAATTTGATTCTTGTAATACCCATTCTGGATTTATCGTGTTCACAATGGTCTAAGAATTTGAACAATATTGGCCTTAGATTACCTCTGATTTGACGCTGAAACAATATGGCTCAGGTATCCACCGAGGAGATTATTCAAGACATCGACCTCCATTGGCAGTTGATGTACTCCCCATAGAAATGCTATAACTAGTTCCAGCTTGATCAGATCAAACATTCTAGACTTATCGTGTTTTTAGGTTTCCAGTCTCTTTGAGGCTGTTGTTAGTCCATTTGAATCCATTCCAATGTCACTAGCCATGTACCTCACTCAGTAGACTACAACAGTCGCATTATTTTGTCCAGAGTACATTCGTTTAGGCCTATGTGTGAGTCAAGTTTATTTGTTGTACAGGATATACTACTACATTGACTCGTTACCTCATTACGAGATGAAACACAGTTCAAAAGAACTGTGTCTTTCCTTGCAGCAACTAAATCATAGCTTTCCAGTAACTAAAAATGTCTCTGCTCATCAAATGCATTAACATGTATACAACACAAGGTACCTATGCGAAGGATGATTTGTGTCCCTTAAATAGGTTCCGATCAGGTTCAGCTGAGCAATGGATCCAACTTTTGCATAGCAATAAAAATCTGATTTATATTGTATGTCATCAGTTGTCATTCCTGTCACATGTTGGACATGGTAAAGCTAGGAGAGAATAATTAGGTAAGTGCTGGTTAGATAACCTATCAAGTATGCCGTTCCAGTGCAATAACACAGTAACATACAACCAATATATAGTAAAAAGTGCCATACACAATATATGTCATCCAAACAAAATGGCCAACAACTGCTTTCGGCAATGCCCTATACGTCTATAGTATAAACCCATACGAATTACTAAATACTCACGATATGATTGTGAGGTAAACGACATCGACAGGTATAATTGACGACGACGAGGATCAAGCCAACTTGACGGGGGCTAACTGAAGTTTTCTGTTGGTGTTGTGCGGTTACATGGTATATAACTATACTGTATGTTACAGACGAGCCAAATCCACTGGAGTTTTGCGATGGGTATACGTGCACCTTTCGACGCATTGTGTTACTACTAACGGAACTGAAGCTCGATAGTACAATAGCTGCATGGAATACGTACCACGCCTGTCTGCAACAATATTATGGTATACGCTCTAAACAGGAACATCCACTGGGTACACACGATTGCACGAATGGTTAACCGAACATAAACGCCTGCCATCGGTGACAATGACACCCCCCAACTAACGAAACAAGGGACAACTAGCCTACCTACGTAGGGGCGACTGCTATAGAACTAAAATTGGCCCAGTACAGAAGATCTGGCTTTAATTCAATGGGCCTTTGCCAAAATGTATAAATTGTACAGAACATGATGGGAATGCACTGGGTACTCGAGTTGAAAAGACCAGCCTCTATAATGGCTGTTGGGTCAGACGGCACGGCACAGCTGGATATTGTATTACTTGCCAAAGGCTAAAGAAATGTATGCAGTCACGCACATGTCATATATGTGTGTGTGACACCTGTCATGTGCATGCGATAACTGGACAGAGCAATCGTTCACACAGTCCAAATGTGGTAGAAGGGGGTCCACTGTTTTTGGTAGAGTTCCAAAGTCACTCGGGGTCAACAGAGGTCAAACACTGGAAACTTTGTGAACATTGAAACTTGACACAGGAAACAACAATTGGGTTCATACTTGGTATGTATGCTACCCATAGTCAGTCACTAATCTTGTGTTGTTTTCCACCAAGGTCAAAGGTCATCTGAGGTGTCTAGCGTTCAACATATGAAATCCTTGTGATTAGGATAACTGTTGAATGCGAGAGTGTAGAGGGTTCACAAGTTGTATGTAGGTTGGTCATATGGAGTGGATGAATTATATTGATTTTGAATTAAAAGGTCACCTAAGGTCAACAGAGGTAAACACTTTGAAAACCTTGTAAACATCATAACTGTTGAATCAGTTGAACACAAGGGTGTCGGGGGTTCATACTTGGTAGGCAGGTTATTCATATGGATTAGATGATTCCTTGTACCTCTAGGTTAGGTCAAAGGTCAACTGAGGTAGAAGACTATGAACGTAAATGTTGTAAACCTGTAAAACTGTTCATTGCAAAGCTACGGTTCATACTCATCAGGATAGTTAGAGTATTCCTACCGTTTTTGGATCATGTCAAAGGTCACCTGAGGTCAACTGAGGTGAGAATTCGGAAACATTGTGAACCCGATAACTGTTGCATGCAAAGTTGTAGAGGGTCAATACTTGGTAGGTAGGCAAAGGTCCACAGAGTAGTAGTTTGGTAGGTTTCGTAAGAGAAAGAAACTTGTCGTTGTTGTTGGTACAGTTTTTTGAGGTCATTTGAACACTGTTACTCAATGCGGCAATCTGGTTAGGCTCATGCTTAGTATGTATACAACCCACAAACCTATTGACCTGTCTCGGGTGCTTCAGCACTGTCGAATAGGTCTAGGACTAGGAGCATAATGAAAACTAGGCTACAAAAAGTGAACACCGATTTACTTATTCTCAGTAAATAGTCAATCCACTCATTTAGGTGACTAAGAATAGACTGAGCACAACTCTAGCAGCTCAACCCATCAATATTATAGCAAAGCCCATTACATGTGATAGCTGATTACCCCATGTCCTCAACTAATACATGTCTGTTCTGTTGATGAAGTTTCATCATTCTTCTCAATAACGCTTAGATATGCACATTATCCCGTGGTGTAGGAAGGTCTTTTTGAGGGGGCTGAGACTGATTACTGACACGGGGGAGGGGTCCAAGGAGGAGGGGTGACCCCCTCCCATCAGGGAAATGTTTGCATTTTCTAGCCTTAGATGCAATCTGGTGCAATGTAGCACACATGTACACCCACTTCGTTAATTACATTTTCATCAAGTCCATGTTCAATTTGGTGCTGATTTGGCCTACCAAAAGGTGAAGTTTTATTAGGTGATCAAGTGGGGGAAGAATGTTGATGAACGAACCGGCTCCCCATTGATATGTTTTCACCTCTAAATGATGGCATTAGATGCAATCTGGTACAATGTAGCGCACCTAAGCACCCACTCAATATCGGAAAATGTATACTGAATTTTATCAGTCTAGATGCGAACAAGGGTGCCAATGGCACCATAGGTGTATATGCAGCAGTTCAGTGTGACTTTCTTGATCATCCGATCTATTCGTTAGGAGGAGAAGCCGCTTGACCATTCAAACAAAATGGCTGAAATTGACCCCTAGATTATATTTGACCTCAAATTCCTGGACACCCCATATGAATCATTAGTGAATAATAATACTGACCGACTTTCATGATCATCTGATCCATTCCGTAAGAGTAAGAGCCGCTTGACTGTTCGAACAAAATGGCCGGAATCGACCCTTAGATGACCTTTGACCTCAAATGTTTGACCACCCCATATGTACCATTGGTCAACAATAATATTGACCAACTTTCATGATCATCTAATTCAATCTGTGGGAGAAGAAGCAGCCTTCCCACGTGGCCCTCAAAATGACATTTTTGGCCGAAATGCCCCTAGATGACCTTTTACCATAAATCCTGCTAATATCTGCTAATAATGACCAACTTTTATGATCATCGGATTCCAACTCTAGGAGAAGAAGCATTTTGCATATTTTTCATAAGATGGCCCAAATTGACCACTAGATTACCTTGGACCTTCAATGTGTTAACACCTTAGATGACCCGCCTCCGGCAGATTGATGCGAACGCGTATCCCGGTCATCCGTCGTAATGCCGTTTCCTGGCGGCTGTCTAGGAAAGGTTTTCCCGGTCACCGTTCTGGGAACTGCGAACCCCTACGATAGGAACATTCTGACTTCCTCTCAAAATCCGAAGGAGGTGTCAGTATCATCCGGTATCGGCCGGAAACGGCTCCGGAGGAACCGCTGAGACGGCCGCAAACTCAGACGACATGAATCCAACACGTCGGCCATGCTGCCAGCCAGGCCCAGGAACTTCCGCAATAGCCGGGTGGAGCGGTGCAGGACAACATTTCCTGTGCCGTCGTACGCAGCGCTCCGGCGTGGGGAGTACTCCTCCTGGCGAGAGCCTCTGCCGCGGCCACGTTAAAATTGCGGCTCAAGCAATAGGCGGCGAGATAACCCCGTGGCCACAGACGGCTGCTCAAACCGTGGCCGAGCAGCCATTTGGCCCTCCAATCGCTGTGTTTGTTGCCGAGCGCCGTTGACGAACCGGAAATGTCCACCGTGGGCCCGGACGACAGCAGAACGTTGGCGAGGTAAAAACCCGGCTTGTGGGTTGTGGGGCTAGCACAACAAACCCAGCACCTGGTCACGGACAACTAGACGCCCAAATTCCTCGCGGGCGGGTGGCCAATATCGTGAACGAATCCCGTTGCTCCCACCATGTAGTGCTTTCATGGCGGTTTCGCCTGCACCCCAACAACTCAGTCCCTTTCCGGGGCAACCGAAGCAAAGGCGGCCCGCTCGGCGGAGGGTAAGACGTGCCAGAGCCCCGATGAGGCTAGTAACGCCGACGATGTCGTCGACGAAGCCATCGATGATGCCGTCGACCTAGTAGTCGACCCCCTCCGCAGGCACCGTAAAGGCGCATCCTGGCTGGTGTTCAACTCCCAGTGTGGGAGTGGGGAGACCGACGACACAAACTAAGGGTAAATCGCAGTACCCTGGTACACTAAAACAGCAAGAGTGGCCCGACGACGACGTCGTCGACGATGCCATCGACGGTGCCGTCGACTCCGTAGTCGACCTCGTGGTCGATCACGCGGGTACCGGAACTCCTGGCTGGGCGCGGACGAATCCTGTTATGCTAAGTGTCGGCTATCATTGTGCCGACGGGGAAGAGCCGCCATCGTGGACTAAGGTTAAGCCCCGGCACCCGGAGCGCTATCGATGCCGTCGTCACAGACTCCCTGCCGCCGATAGCAGGATCTACTGGCAGACGAAACCCGGTGGGATGTAAATCCGTAACGGATCACGGCACGGCGCGGGTCCCCCATGATCTCATCCCTGAAACGCAAAAACGTCGAGGGCGGCTCGCCGACGATGACGTCATCCCCGTAGCCTGCTCCTGCCGAGTGCTGGCTCTACTGGATAGACGCGGACGAAACATGTTAGGCTGTGAAACCGGAACGGATTGCGAGGCGATGCGCCGCAGACCTCCATAGTATCCGGACGTATAAAACGGCCGTCCGATCGGTCGGGTAACGGTAAAGAAGAGGTCCGGGGTTTCCTCCAGAAGTCGCCGCGATTCCCAGCAGGTGAGCGAATTCGTCTGGCGACAAACGCGCTCTGAACCAGGTCCGGCCTTCGGCTGGGATGCGGACCCGTGTTCCTACCATAGTGAAACCATTCACAGGAACTACCGTCGGCACGAGTATGTGTGTCGCCGTAGTCCCGATTAGCCTCCCTTTCGGGAGCTAGCCGTACTGGTGGTTCCCGGCCAGGTGCCGATGTCGATGGCCGATCGTCGACGCCCCCGACGGCGGTTTCGACGTCCCAATTGTCGATTTCTGTTCCGATTTCCGCCGGCCAATTTGTTCCGGTTACCGCCCCGGTAGCCGGTGCCGGATCCATGACAGCAGGTCCGGGCGGGACATGCCGCACATGTGGTTCCCAGCCTGGCACCGCCTCGCCGGCTCCGGGAGCCGTGGCTCCGACTCCGGCAGCCGAGCCGGCTGGGGCCGGGCCAGCCCTAGGGACAGTGTAACCGGATTGCGGCTGGATGGCCCCACCGGCTCTGAGCCAGGGACCCGTAAAGGTGCGACTTGTACTACCTGAGTCCACTCCACCATTAACTGGGGATTACGGTCTGTGCCGACCGGTGATGGGACCTCCTCCTGGAGGCTGGTGGTTGTTTGGATCATCCGCCCCCAGGTCCGGGGAGTGGGATGACCCAGAGCGACATGCCTTACTCCTTGGTGGCGCCTTCTCCCGATGCTTGGACCCGGTGGAAGCCAACGACGACGCTCCCGGGCCTGATGTTACGCGTCCCTCTTGATAACCCAACTGGGAACGGACTGGAGCTGGCGTGGGGTCCCTCCGGTGCCGACGTCGCAACGGTTGTCTGTGGTGCCTCGGCTGCATCTCGGGCACCGCCCATGGTCGTCCCTGAACGTCACAGATTAGAAGAGTATTACATCATGTAGCTTTAAATTTAAATAATAATCTTTCTTTGGAAAAAGCATGGTAATAGGTTTTACTTCAAGCATATTATATACAAATATATATATTATTCACAAAAAATGTTTATCATGTCAACAGGGAGTAAACAGCTCTGGTTGTGCAACTGGTTGTGCAACTGGCATCTCCCATACTCCCATACACCAGGTACAATAATACCAGGTACAATACAATACTAATCTATTGAATCATTCACTTCAAAACCTAGTAATAGTGTTCATGTGGTAAGAAGCAGCATTTTCAGCAAAAGATTGGCTAATGAAAGTCGTGAAAGGCATGGGAATGTTTCTAATGGTTCATTCCACAGTATGTTGGGTGTTGTGTTCTTATGTTAGATCATAACGTTATATCCCTGTTCTAGACTTACCTTGGGCTCAATTGGCTGGCTACTCGACATGGCAAGGAACCATGGATTGAGGATTGCTGGATCGTGCTTCCCAAGATTCAATGTGAGACGCCGGTACTCCAATGAATGGCGTCACCGTCAAGAAGTTACACCATGCACTTATAGATGGGATATGGAGGATGGTTGGGAACCGTATGCCAGGCACTAAACAGCTTGTAACCAAATGACGGTTTGAAAAGTAGCCACACTGTGTGCAGTTCTTAGGATTCAGCTTTCCAGGGAGCTGCGTCGTGAGGCGCTAAAAGCAATGCGCCGAGACCGTAACGCAGAGAACAATCATCTGTCGATGGAGAGACAACCGGCAACTGCATGGAGCCTCATAGGACGATTGAACAGAATACAGGACGTTTCAGAACTGAGCAACCAAAACTCTGTTTTGCGTTGCTCAGTTGTTGGAGAAGGAGATTGAGAGGAGAGGAGGAGAGTGAGATATTGACACATAGACAATGATGCATCCTTGGCGGCTAAACCATCAGCAGATGGTGGCAGACTACGATTTGGTGAACATGAGTGGCATCGGAGCAGTTGAGGGTGGTAGGGCACCAGGGCTATGTACCATAGAACACATCTAGTCTGCATCTGGTCTGGTTGCCCGGCCGTCATTGAGTTGCTCAGTATTTTCTGCTTTGTCGGGAGCACTGTTGCAATTCCAGCCGACAGGTTAGAACTAGAAGGGTCATCACCTGGACTGTAAGGGGGAAGGAGTAACCATTTCAATATATTGTAAGAACTTGGTTAGGGTTTTTGACCCAGTGTGCTGATTTTTTTTTAGAGAATCCTAGAGCTACGCGGCGTGCTTCGTTGATCTGATATCCCTCTGTATTCTGGTACTGAGTATACTGTCAAGTGTGATGGTGATGTTTCTGATTTCTTCCCTGCTGTTTCTGGGGTGACATATGTGACTGAACAACGCCCCCATACTCTTAACACTAACTAACATATATATTGGCTGGGGGTGTGGGCTGTATGAGGGTTACAGAGACCGGTGAAGCAAGGGTGTTTGTCCTGACTTGCGGATGATGCTGCAATGCTCGCAGAATTCGAGGATGCTGTAGAGTCGAGAGTGTGAATCCGTTGGGACTTCATGTGCCTCATACTGAGACCAAGATTTCAGTCCTTTGGTGGTGTCTTGGACAGTACCATTGAGTAGGTCCCTGTGTCGGGTGAACATTTGGGGCTCGTCGAGTCATGCCTCTAACTCGGCAGTGTCACCAATGGCTCTGTGTCGTGCGAACCTGAGGTCAGTAGACGTCTCGTTGTGCCTCGTTCATGACCACATGGGGTCTGGCGAACACATTACCTGGGCGAAGGAACCATGTTTAGTGTGTTCAACGATATTGTGCTTCCTCTACTGTGTCTTGTTTCATCATAGTGAGGCAGCGACGCTCACTTAGTGGTTGAGCAGGTCCATGCTACTCTGTTGTTAGAGTAACATTTCCCTGGGTTGATACGACGACTGGATCCATGACTACCTCGCTCGCTTTGCTGCATCCTTGGTTACACCTGACAAGACCATGTATCTAACGTCAGGGGGTTGGGTTGACTACAACCAGTTCATGGTTGGCGCAGCTTTGTTGGTATCACTGGGAGTGGGGGTATCATGTAATCTGATCTCCAGTTCCTGTTGTTTGCCCGGAAGAGGCCGGGACAGTCAAAACGGATGGTGGATGCGGGTTAGATACCTTTAATGCACGCGTGAGTGAGTGCTATTTCATGGCTAGCGTGTAAAGGGGTAGGCTTTGTAAAAATGCCCCTTCTAGTAAAACGCCAGATGGATTGCCCAAAACTAAGAAAAATGTCCTTAGTGTTTGCTAGCATTGACAATCATGGTTATTGTGTCTTGTTTGTTCTTACCACAATGAAATTAGTCTTTCAATTTCATCGTTCATCATATTATTAGTGTCCCCTGGCATGTCCAATCATGGTTATTGTCCTAATGTCCAGGTTTGTCGTCGCCACACACAAATGAGATGTTTAATTTGGTGTAATACTCAAATATAAATTAAGTAGTGCTCCTTTAAGCTGTACAATACCTCTCAATAATCATTACAAACTATTTCAGAGGTAATTTAGCACACATACAGTGACTAATATTGACATAAAATATGACAAAATATGAAATTATTTCGTAAAATGGCCGCCACTGGCGCCAAGGGTCAATCATGCTATAGCCCAATATCCAGATGTGTTTGTAATGTGATTCTGTATGACTGTGCCAAATTTTGTGTTTTCATCGCAAAGTGCACAATTGTTCGGCTATGCCGCTGTACTAAGAGGAATCTATGCAGGTACCCAGGTGTGCGTATGTGTGTGTGTATGTGACACCTTGTGAACACAATATCTAGAGAACGAAAGCGTCGATCATGTTCATATTAGGCATGTTGGTTGCAATTATGGAGAGGACGAACCCTTTCGTTTTTGGTACAGTTTCAAGGTCATTCAAGGCCAGGAGGAGAGAAAACAACGAAACGCTTGTTGGCACGATTCCCAGAGAACGGAAGCATCATATTAGGCATGTTGGTTACGATTATAGAGTGGAAAAACCCTATAGGTCTTCCATTCGCGGTCAGGGAAGGTAACAAATTGAATGGCTTGTGGACAGGATATGCAGAGAACAAAAACATCGTGTTATTAGGCATGCTGGTTACAATTTCTTTGGTACAGGTCGAAGGTCATTCGAGGTCAGGAGAGGCAAAAAATATGGAGATTACAAGCATCAATCAGGGTTATAGTTGGCAGTTAGGGTGAAATATATAGAGGGATATTGATTTTGTTTTTGTACTGGTTCAAGTTCACTCACCGTCAACAGAGGGCAAAGTCCCAAAACGTTGTAAACATAATAACTGTCAGATGCAATAGTATACAGTCTTCATACATTGTGTGCTGGTTGGCCATATGGCTTGGATGACTCCCATTCTTCAGGGAGGTCTAAGCCAAAGGTCATATCAGGTCAACAGAGGTCAAAGTCCGAAAACCTTGTAAACAGGATAAATTTTGGACACAAAAGATAAACAGGCTTCATCTACACTGTTACCTATGGATTGATTGTATGAAGTGCACGATATCTTTGGATTGGGGGTCAGGTGAAAAGTCCTCTATAGGTAAACAGTGGCCAATGTCTGGAAACTTGGTAAACATGATAACTGTTCAATGCAATTAGACATGTACAGACTTCTTAGTTAAATTCATAGGCCTATGTAAATACAAACAGCATGGACTAGCCCCAAATGCACTTGTCAATTGCGTGACTGACCCCTGCTACCACAGATAACGTAAATCATTGTACTTAGGTACGAACGAACAAACCATGATACACCCCTCGGTCACGTCACTTTCACAGGACCACATTGGTGCAATGACCCATTGCCAAGTGCACATGGCTTGAGATGATAATACACAGCCTACACATTAATTAGTTTAGCATAAAGGATGCCACTTCTTGGAAGTGAAATTAGCCCATGTTTAGTGTATGGACTAAGTTTTTTGAGGTAATGGAGGGACTAGCAATCAGTCACAGATTATCAACTGTCTTTTTCTGGGAATGCCAGATGATGAAAATTGCCACAAAATTTGCAGATTGCAATTCATACAAGTTATCATACTTGGCTATCATCAATCCAGGGATCTGGAAAGAGGCCTTTCCTGTGACCGCTAGATTTGAAATGAGGAATGAATAAATAATGTGTGTCAGTGGGGTAGCCCTTACACACTTGTCTTGCGAAACAGTTGCAGTTTTCTGCAACGCACAACCAATACCTTTCGAGAAACTCGTTCAAGTCTGCAACGAATTGTACGATGTCAACACACATATGGTGTCGATGCTCGCCTCTTATTCCAAATAAAAGTGTTGTAATCTGATTTGCTTAGAAAAAAAAATCTCCAATATCATTCAAATTGTTGTTGTTTTTTGGCAGTCACCCACATGTCTTTGCTCTTTAATAGCAACAAGTAGATTACCAGGGGAACATGGTAGCCTACACTATGTGAGTGCTGGAGAGCATGTGCCTCCTAATCCCCTCCCCCTCCTGCAGTCCTCCGCTTCCCCAATGCCATAGCAGCAAGTTGCAACTTGTAAGGAGGGATAACAAATCAGTAATCACTCAATAGGTACATTCATTTGGTTATGTAGATAACACAAAGACGAGAGATGTTTGGAACTTGGAAACTATGAAATACGCTCTTTTAATCTATGTAGGCTAATTTCCAAAACAGTCAGTTACCACTTTCATTGGCCTTTAAACTGTTGAACTAGCATGCAAATATGCCTGGCAAGTGAGAAACAAATGAAACTTTTCATTGAAGATGTTCAGAAGTTGAGTGAACACAAATCTATACTAGCCACTAGGCTCCTCCACATCTTGCAACAATTCACACTGCATGTGTTTCTTCCTGCGAATCATGAACTTTGATTTTGACACAACATGCCTATGAATCCTTGCCACACAGATGCTTGTATTGTGAAGTTGGCCTTTCCTACCATAGGTTATATTGTTCATATAATACAGGAAGGTAGGACGCTTAGGCCTAGCCTAAGCACAATTCACACTAAACAATGGAACGCCAATTTGACTTTAAGGAACGCTAAAGTGGATTTAGCATGAGCAGAGGGTGTTCGTTGTCGTGTGCAGCATACGGGCTGAGAAAGGGACACATCAAATTGAAAAAGCTGCACCCAACTCAGCCCGACTACATACATTTATCGAGCACCCATTTCCATGCCATTCTGATGGATTACCGTATTTCCATAGGTTATTTGAGTGGTGACTCAGGTGAGGGTGCATGTAATTCCACTCCCTTGCGCAGTCAATGTATCAGCAGACAGCAAATCTATTTTTCGCTGGCAGCTAACATCCAACCGGTATATATTCTCATCCCAACATTTGCCCATAGGCCTACCTAACTATCTGCCTATATCTTTATCCTAAAATTCCTCTTGTGTCATCGGTCTGTCACAAATATGGCAAGGAATCACTACACATCAGTGTGTTCTTGTTATTGTACAGCGCATTGAATTTGTTTCCATTGTAAGACGCTTTATGAATCTGATTTATTATCAGGCTTTTCAGACAGTTCTATCCATTATTCTCATCCAGTTGGCTAAGTAGGCCTATAGCTAAACAGTGTCATAAATATGTGTAGGCTACTGCAGAAGTACAGAAAAAACAGTTGTGTAACAAATATGGCCACTGTGCGTACACGCACTGACGTGACGAGATAAGAAGACGTCAACTGATTAACACGCAGAGTTTACAACACATGAAGGGATTAGCTGTTCTCATTGTATAAACTTAGTAGTACGTATTGTTGGGATCAGGGATAAGTTGGGGTTACCCTTACAAATAAGTTCTATAGGATTATATAGAAGTGTCTATAGAGGTTTATATAATTTCATAGAAAATGCCACTCTCTATGAATTGCGCCCATAGTTTTCTATAGAAAATATAGTTCCTATAGACTTCTATAAGAACATTTTCTATAGAGAATAATACATGTTGTGATGAATAGTCACTTTATAGAGATCTATAGAGTCATTTCTTTAGAACTCTCTAGAACATTTTTGTTACAAGAGAGTTGCATTAAAAACTGATTATCATTCATACACTATATGATATCCAT
>JAODTT010011124.1:0-10741 GCA_025400115.1 Pentamera pediparva
ATTATGATCATTATTATCATTACTATTATTAATATTATTATGATGATTATTATTATTATTATTATCATTGTGTAGCAAATTCAGGTACACTGAACGCCGCGTGAACGTAGATTGAACATAGCAGGTTTGCAGTAGTAAGTAGGTATTATACGTGCCAAACATGAACCCTATTGATGCATGAGTTGTCCAGTTATCGTGCTCACATGCAAGAGGTTACACACACACACGGGCGCATACACACACACACGCATACACCCACATGCGTGACCACATTAATTAATTATGCCTCGGAAATAATCCATTTCTGCACATTATACACGCATATCATCACAGCTGTGCTCAAACGGCGCTCCATTTAGCCCTGGATAATAGCGTCCGTGAAATATTTGCGTCCGTGAAAATCGCCCACCGAGCGATTCTCCAAGAGTCACGGAAATGACACGGAACGGAAACGGACGTATGGATGGTATTTTATGTTATTCCTACATGCTCGATTTTTTTTCGAGGAGCGGACACGGAACGGACACGCGTGGATGGCCATCATGCCATATTCGGAGGACATCAGTGGAGTTAACCATCCGAAAAAACCGCGCCGGACTGGTGCAATGGATTGATAATAGCCTATATCCGTAGGCCTACCGCACAGACGTGCGATTACGGGACAATGACATGCATGTTAACATCACTGTTACATCACGGTTTGTCGATGGAATACGATCATGGTGATAAGTACGCCAATTGCATGGATCTGGTCACAAAAATAACTTCGTTTCCAATCAGCAGCAGTGAATATGCCTGATGTGGTAAGGAACTCATAGGCCAAAACATATTATACCAAGTTCAAACGAGCAACACACGTATTGCGCGGTTCCCTGGACCACCCAAGATGAATAATGAAGCGTTGATAAGTTACATGACCCACACATATACTACAGGCCCCACTTGTGGCACCAATGCAAGAGTTTCACCACATAAAGGGTTCACGGTTGCAGAGATACAGTCATCTGACGAAAATACGACAGTTTAGCCCCCCGAAGAACAAGGATGACCTTCTGCTCACTTTGGAGCCTCTACTACCCAAATGTGGGAACAATACCTCTCTCTGTCTCAAACTCATCGCCGTTAAATAGTTTTGTTCAGCGAAATCACTCGCAGCCCCACCCCTTATGAATATCAACGAGGACCAACAGTACAGCGATACAATAACATTTGGCACTCCTTACTGATATCACCAAAACAAGTTTGCCGGAATTCAGAGCAACGGTTGTCGAGATATCGACATTTTATGATTGTGCTCCAAATTCACGCCCGCTGGTGTCACGAAAACAAGTTTGCCAAGAATCAGACTGACGGTTGTTAGGATAGTGGCATTTCAAGATTTGATATGCATGAGAACAACAATCAAAGAAATGGAGTTCATCTACACAGACAGTATGGACAATCATCCCGCGAAGTTTCAGATGGATCCTATATACTGTGTTTGAGTTTGCATGATTCAAGCAAGCGTCACACACACCTATATATAAACACATACATACACACACGAGAGCGCGCGCATATACACACACATACACACACACACAAACACACACAAACACACACCCACATACGACATCACGACTGCATAGGTTCCTTGGGCCTTCGGCAAGAAAACACGAATGGAAACTTTCTTCCGAGACTCCAAAACGTTCATATCATCTGATTATACCTCCCAGGTTATTCACAAGCAAACCGATCGTCCGAGCCCCTGACCCCAAAACCATCAGGTCAGACACCCAGAAGGTGCCTCGTGATCGTGCTAGCGACTTTTCCCTCCCAGATATCTCTAAACCATCGCAGGAAGGAGTGGACGACGACGAGAACTCGGAAGGATTGATTGAGCGCTTCCGGTGGTCGACAACAAACGGAAGAGCGATGGAGGGCGCGCATCTCCCGCTGCCTCCCGTAAGTAATAATGCCTCTGGCGGGGATGTCGCAATCGCTCAAATTAGGCGTAGCCGTTTGCCAGCCACTTAGCACTTTCAGAATATTTGTACTGAAACTTGATTTCTCTTCAAGGCAAACTTCAACGGAAGAGGACACCACAATTTGATTAGGATGGTGGGCTCTGTTATTCATGCGGATGGAAGTGTATCGATCCCTTAATAGGGAGTACTTAACGGAGTCCGTAGTTCCTAATTTTGCTTCCAACAAGCCGATCTTTACCTAACCTTAGAACTAGCAGACTGGAATACAGTAAATGGCAGGTTGGTGGTGGTAATAATTATTAACTTGACCAGTAGTTGAACTCGAATCTCCTCTGATAGGCTTTATTAGCTGCCATTGGAAGAGACGGGCCGAGGGCTCGTCCGCCTGTAATTACAGACGACTCAATAGAGTAATTCGTCTCGACGAGGCTAAATGCCGTATTGTATGTGAAGTGTTTATTTGAGGACCATATATGACGTACCAACCACGTACCCACCGGAGGCATCAAGTTAGCAATAGTACAATGTCGCCATCACATTTCTGTATTATCCTGAACCAACTTGTTCTTGAACAAGAGGGCAATCCACACTCCAAAGTGTTGCAAGATTTCATTGCAAGTCTTGTGCAGTTATCATTTAATTCACCCGCATGACCGACCTGTGCTTTCGTGACTTTTGAACTTGTTAAACAAATGTGGCCAAACTTTGACAATCGTTAAAAATTGAGATTTGGTCAACATGCACAATTGTGAACCTCTTGATAACTGCGCGCAAACACCTTCTCCTATAGACATAGGATGGACCATTCGGAACTGATTATAGAGCTTAAAATTCCCACATTCCGTTTGACCCACAGGATGCTCTGTGGACTGAGAGAGTAACTGAAAACAAACCTCTCTCACATGGAGCTAACTATAGGGATGACTGTGGACAACCAATCACACGAGGCACAAATGCAAACTCGCTCTGGCCAGTGAGGGGCTGCACCCACTTTCCAAGTTTTAACCTGATAGCATATCTGTGTACGTATTATAATTTATAAACAAATGTGACGAACAGACGCAGAGGCGTGGTGACTGTTGTGTATATTCACTCTTACCCAATCTCGGTGGATAGCCCGTGTTGTGAAATATTTTACCTTGTTTCAAAATGTGATACTACTCCGTCAATTTATTCTCTAAACATAGAAACAATCTTTAAAAATGTTCAAACATGAGATTTGCCCGAATGAATATCTTCCAGCTCCTATCCAAATGTTAGCTGAATTTCGCTCAAACTCGAATTATTACTCTATACCTTGCTACAGGACCGAAAAAATATTCAGTCAATCCAATCTCCAGATATCTAGGCAGTTGTAAAACCCTTCAGAAACCTAAGATTTTGCACCCATATTTCAGGCAGTTTTTACCTAATTCAAATGAGAAACCAGTGTCATCTGTTGATCGTTCCACCATTGCATCCACGAAATAAATAATATGAAACACACAATATATGGCACCCATGGGTACCCCGCCATAGGGTAGGCCCTACCATTCAGTGTTACTCAACGATGGTATAGCACGAGCGTGGCAAGGTGAATCATCAATGGGAACACATGCCGATCATGCCCGTGTAGACACCACCCACCCACCCCTGTTGCTCTCTCGCCTTCTCACTCAACATCAGAGGCTGAAACAGAGAAAACGAGGGGTAGATTGATTGGTTGATCGATTTGATTGATGGATTGATGGATTGATTGAATTGATTGAATTCATCCGATTGCAACTCATACATTAACATTTTGTACAAATATGGATGCTACCAAGGATAACACAAAAATTGAATAATAATTATTTCCCTTGTGGTCCTCACAGAACAATTGTGAGCAATTGGCAAGTTGTTATTTGTGTTTTAGTTTGTCGCACCTTCACTCCGGGGCATTGCCTTGTTTCGTGGTGTACCTGGTGAAGGATTCGCAACTGACAATATGTGCAGCTTTACCGAGGTCTGCGCCCTTCCCTGGCTGTCCATAGGTTGAACCTCTGCCCGAAGTACCCCATGAAAAACGGGGCCCAACTCACTGACATTTCTCGACTTTCATAAACAGCCATCGAAGTTGCCTACTGAAACTGAAAGCACACCGAACCCAATGTTCTTGCGAGCGAGGAGGTATGATGAGAAGCCAGGGTCATGGCAGAGAGTCGCTTCAATCTGGGACAGATGCCAGACGAGAGCCTATGTAGCTGGAATATATGAGAGGCAGCTGGTTCCTCCCATCGATACAGAGAGAATTGAACTACCGCAAATGTAAATATGACAAGATGAGCTAGCTTTCTATACAGGTGTGGATGCGGGATGCGGATCGGCACCATAGATGTCGAATTACAATTTCTCCCTTGTGAAACTGCGCGAAACTGCAATCTGTACATCCATACCGCACCCCAATGCTAGTTTAACAGTGATACCGAAGTGAAATCACCAGGGGGACAGGAAGTGAGCACGAGGACCTCCCCAATGACAGGTGAAACAGTTACAAGACAGGTGTTACGAAAATTCGTGCTTACACTGTCCACGTGTTTGATTGACTAATGTTGCATTTTCAGACAACATCTTAGAAGAAATAGAGTCTGCACGACTTCGACGTAGCACATATGGACCCGAAGAGAACAAACTACGGGGCCCTGCTATTTGTGCTATTTTTTATCACAATGGCTATATTACTGGTTTGCGTTGCAATTATAAAACTTTCGTTGTTATCATAATATTAGCGCTATTTTGCCTCGTTGCTAGCTAGTTCATTGTGAGTCCATTCCGTCGGCTCGGCATCCATCATCCATGGTTCTCTGTAAAACAAGTGCACGAGATACCAGAGCTGCGATATCACATCATCTAGCATATTATTGCAGTTTGGTACTGGTCTGGTTATTACTGGATCATATTCCACGTGGGAATGTGGATCAAAGTTTCCATGATTTTACGACCAACTCGCACCCAAATGTGGTAGAACGAGTTATCAAAGAAACTAAATATCATCAGGAATCGTACCGTAGTAACTATGATGATCTCAACGAAAAGCCATGTCACGTGACGCGCGACAACAGCCAAGTGTCACGTCACAAAGGAACAGAATGATCACGAATCCAATCGGAAGAGGGACCTACGGGGAGGTTTTCATGCGTAACATAGCTTGGGGTAAAATGAGGTAAGCAAAAACTTTAGAGATCTAATGAGGAAAATGAATCGACAGCATAATAATATACACGTTATGGCACTATATGGCACACATGTTTTGATGTGTCGGTAAACTTGAAGTGAATGGTCATGTAACTGCGGATAATCTTTATAAATTGGCCTGGGTGAAAAGAGAATTATGCCAAAAGTCCAAACGCATCAACCAAGAAGTTGCATTGTGGTGTGGTGCTTGTTGAAATACTTCGTTTTGCTCCCAAAAATCCGCACCTTCTCTGTGACGTCACGGGGAACGATGTAAATGCTCAATGCTGCAATATTCAACCTCGATAGGAGACGGAAAGTAGCATTCACAAATGAAGTTAACGAATCTTATATTTAATATTTTGTAAGTTTTTTTTATCAGATCCTATTTTTGATCCGTTGGCTACAGCGAATGAAATGATGTGTTTTGCATTGATTTGGTGTCTAGACGGGTAATAATTGGGTCAATTAAAAAACCGCTTCGCGTGACCATTGGTCTTCAACTCATACCTACTTAGTATGTATATCTTGCAGGACAGCAAATCAAAGGCCAACAGCTCATCGTCCAAGTGGTTTGCTATCCGTGGTGGCGCCCTCGGTGCAGGAAGAACAGAGCGCATAAACAGCCACAACCTGCATCCATGCTACTCAACGCGCAGCTCCTCTAAAGCAACTGTTCTCCCAAAAAAGTACCGTGTTCATGTACGTCCTGTGAATTCCTACAAAGGCATAGGCGCAGGAGATGGGAAGAATATGCCTTTTTGACGACGCCGTGGCTGTCTTATCACACTGAAAATATTGTACTATCAACGGGATCTCATATAATAATATCCTGTGCTCATATAGCGCCTCATCGCTGTTTTATAGCGGTATCGAAGCGCTTTGCTGATACAACCCTGATCATGGGAAACGGGCACTTTCTTTGACAATCCCGGCGAGTAAGTTGCAGCCGCTGTAGGCATATGGGCGCATGGTGTACGCAGTTTCCAACAGGTCCCCAATTGTCGCCTGGGTAGGCGGGGCAATGGAAATTAAGTGCCTTGCGCAAGGGCACATCGGAAGAAACTGGCCAGGCTCTTGCAGGATTCGAACTCTGTCTTTCAATCTGTAGTCCCGAGCTCTGCCAAACGAACTAATCCGATCTACATTCGCCCACCCCATTTTTCACGCGTATATGCCAAGATTTGGGGTTCTCACGGGTTCGTAGAATTACAAAATTACAAAGTATCGTAATTGAAGGAAGGTGCTGACTCGCTCACAGGGCTAAACGTGGGGCCCAATTCTTCACTCACCGTAATATTTGACATATCGATGAAACATTAAAAATAAATAATACGTTTTGAATACATAACACGCATTAACACATACGATTCCTGTCAGAGCAAAGACGAGACTGTGTAGTTTTTCGTATACGATAGCTTTTTTACACTAATGAGGCGTCTATACGGAATTATGCCAAAGCGTGTCAGTCTGGCAAATTTTCAAGAACATCATTTGGGGAGGATGTTATTATTCAATCCATCTCTTCCGCTGAAGGTGTGATCGGAGCGACGGCGTGAAATGCAGACTGGAGACTGTGCACGAACTGCGGAGGGACGAGGAATTAACGAGCACATTGTAAGTGTCAGCATCGTTCATCTTCCTATCGCATATGGACAGAGGACGTTACTCCCAGCTCAGGCGAATATCCCCAATACACCTAAAAATACACCTGAAATATCCTATGGATTCTATGAGTAAATGCTGCTTCTTGGAACTTTCATAGGAGAACGGTGGCAGGTAGCGTTGGCCTACACAAAGTTTATGACTTTCGTCTTCATCTACTCAGTATGGCCAATCTAACAACCAGTAAAGATTTAGGTTAATCATTTGTATATACCGTGCTTCTACCTGTAACACAAGTGACACACACATGTACATACATGTACATACGAGGGCATGAGTGCGTAGGCAAGATACCTAAAATGAAAACTGTTCGGCCACACAGTTTAGGCCAACGTCAAATTTGCGGAAAAGTGCCTCTTTTCGTTATATTCAAAAGACAACCAATCGCATCATAGTTACTTCAGCCAGTTGAGTCATTGAGAGCACACTCAGTCAGTGGTTGTCGTGGATATGCTCAGCATATTTAGTTCGCTAGCACGACATCACCACCAATCATGTAGTCCATGAGGCAGACCCTGAAATTTTGGTGTTTGGTATCAAGTTGGGGGACAAATTCCCACCATGATTTTTAGGTACATATATGTCTTAATTATCCGAAGAGACTTTCTGCACATTCCAAATCAGTAGCTTCCAGTCCAGGACGCCATCTTTGAAAATGGTAATTGGGAGCTAGCAGAAGATGGGTGTGTCGATGTGTCATCCAAGCATGCGCTTCCATGAGTAGCCAAGTCATTTGTGCGTTGCGCGGATCTAGGTGTAAGGTGTAGGGGTAACTAAATTCGCACTGTGAAGCGCAATGTATTCGTAATGTGATGTAAACGTAATTCCAGATCCATTCGATCATAAACTGTGGTCAGTACCTCTTCGATTTGCTGCGTATGGGTCACTACGCTAGGGGAGAGGGGGTGATGGGCAGACAGTGGTGGTGGAACCGAAAGTAGACAAATTGGCATCGTGGATTATGACAGTGCAGAAGACGTGTGGGTGGCGCAATGAATGACTGCCAAAATGGCTATTAAATTTGGTCGTGAAATTATTTGAGATTTTTCAATTTGGATCAATTCTTAGGGCATTTACAAACTTTGTAGGACTAATGAACATCTATTTGCGGATTTTGTTTGCCATTCGGCCAATACCAGAATATAACAAATTACCTATTGTCCATTGAGCATGAGTTTGTTTATTCTCCCTGTTAGAGGGCTCTGTGTGGTTATCAATATGCGAAAATCCTGATTTTGCAGCATCTGTCGGCCATTTTGGAAAATGGTGTCTAGAACATATGAAGCTACCGATCTGGGAGGTCCATCACATCAATTCTGACAACTGACACGTTGGTCTAATGGAAAATCATAGTGGCAATTTGTCCCCCGTGATACCAACGTTTTGTCTAGCTCATGGACTAATGGCTGTACTAGAACCTGAGAGATATGACACTGTTCAGATTAGCTTATGTCTCTATTTCCCCAACATTCCCATATATTAGGAGATTCTTTTCATGTTGATTGTTGAAACGTTGGTGTGGGGCAAGAAATTATACAAATTCAAACAAGAAGAGAGGAGAAAACGCAGAATGGGTGGTGGAGAACGTAGGATATAGGAGAATTGAAAATGAAAGACAAATGGAAATAGATCATAAAAATTGCCCCATTCTCTTTTTTCAGTTCTTGTGTTGGGGATCATTATCTTTGCCTGACTTCGCACTAACCACTTACCCAAAGGACGATGGAAGTGTATACTCTCACATTTAAGCGGATCCTTCGAAACTTTCATGGATGAGAAAAGCTATTATAACCCCTCAATCGCAAGCTTGGAGTTTCAAACTGATCTCGTTTTTCAACAAAATTATTTTTTGAGTTTACACAATAAATTTGTTGTGTTTTCATTCTTGCACAAGTAAAGCATCTATGTAATTATATTTCTTTCCCCCGTGATGTCATGAAGACAATGCGTGATAATAAGTCATGTTCACTCTCTAATCGACTGCAAGTCCGTTTAGGGATTGGTCCAAGAGGCATCAGAATCTGTCACCCTTTCATCGACCTGACAGAATAGGAGTTTAGAATATCATTATTCTTCGGAATAGAAGAGGACTTCCGTATCTTCAGTCTGCCACACTTCTTTGTTTCCATGTAGTGCTCGTCAATGTCCAGGGTATGCCGGTTTCCGCCCACGGTCTCCGCTGAGAGAGAAATCGGTCATAACGGTTCGTCGACCCGCGAACCAGGCCATGGCGTCAACAATGACGTCAGCATACAGGTAAATCATCTTCCCTGCAGCATAAATTGCGTTGGTGGGAAACAAAATGGGCTATTTAGAGCGTTATCATATTCCTAATAATCCAGCACACTGAGTGCACGGGATTAACTTTCTAGTTTTCGTCTCTCCAGTTATATCACACATCAAAATTTTATTTCAATTCAAGTGACTCTACTGAGAAGCAAAAATTGACAATCATGCATAGGCTTTATAGCTCTGAAAAGGTATCAGGAAGACATAACAAAAATAAGAAAACGATGGAAGAATACAACAAAGCATATGTAGATTACAAAATACGGATCTAAAGTATGGATCTAAAAATGCGACGTCCATCGAGTAACAAACGATATTACCCGAGGTGCACCATCTATAAAGGAAAGTCTACACCAAACAAAGGTACAATATGGATGTGTACAAACAAGAATAACAGTTGATACAGCGAAATTTATTACTTACTTTCTCGCCAAGGATACTGTAGAGGTCTGATCAGTGAGCTCAACACAGATTAGGGTAAGAGTTTATTACGTGTTATTTGCCAACCGAATTGATTAGCCTCATATGTGCCTTATGAGTTTGTCCTTACGCGGACGGCAGAAGAGCGAACTTTCCTCACGTAAACTTATAGGTAACCCTCTGTCGCGTTCCCAATATTTAACAGCCAATCACGGCAGCCGTTGTAAAATCTACGTACTAACTAGGTTGCTGACATATTGCTGCCTGAAAAGCTGGGTCACAGGCCGACCGTAATCTCTCCAAATCCCTGAAGTTATTCAGGGGTTAGGACTGCAGTATGATCTTAGACAACATGGACCTTCATCGTCAGGATTTAGGTATTCTACTTCGCCATATACACTCCGCTTCGTTATTACATGAGATTGCTCGAGTGGATAGCGTCAGTGTTTGTTTAGGATTGGTGGAGTGAACATCAGCTCTGTTGTTGTTCCTCTTCCCTGTTTGTTCCAGTATTGCAGTTTATGCATAGACGCCATGCACTGGAATTCACGGCTTCGGTATATAGTGCCCATGATAAAGGTATATATGCTCCCTGTATAGTATGGGTGCATTCCAGCGCGCTCACCAGAACAATGGCTGTTTATGCATGCCGTAACGAGGCTGGTAAGTCACCTTCAATACACGTTGTGAACCCGAGGCTGAGCTTATCCGGTCTCCAGACGGCGAGGAGCTGTTCAATACTTAATCTGTTTGTTTATATGTTTTTGTTCCAGGGAATTACCGCCATGGAGAGGGACAAAATACCTTCATAAGGGCCCAATGTCTCGGACTGTAACACTCACCTTCCCGTACAACCCCTATAACAAGGTAGAAAATCGGGACTACTTCAGAAACAACATGGGATCGGAATGATGAACTGGTCCAATGGAATAAATAATTGGTCCGTAAATTGTATTCAAAGATCTTCTAAATTGTATAACGATGGTATAAATGTGCAATACAAAGACTGTGTAACATATGGTAACATCCAATCGTCCTGTTCTCAATTTGTTTCATATCAGATGTGGGCTTGGTTCTACCGTGGGCGTGCGAGACGTCTCAGGACAGACTCCCCCTGAGAATGGTTGAGATCACCCGATACCCATAGCACGATCAGTAACAACTGAGATTTCATTCATCACACAACACACATGTTAAACCACGTTGTT
>JAODTT010011235.1:0-10739 GCA_025400115.1 Pentamera pediparva
AGTGCATCCATATATCTGTATATGCACCATTCGGTATGCCAAGCTAGGAAAATGAACAGCGTGTGTTTGAACTCACTATGACCGCATTACTGGCCTGGCATGGAGGATTAATTTGTGGGAAATCGATTTTCTCGTAAGTAGAAAATATTTCGACCGTTTACTCAACCCTGAATATGGACATTGCGCGACATGGTGCCGTTTGAAGGTCAAGTGAGCGGATAGACATATTCGCCGTCCCATCCCGCATCCTGTTTCGGAAGATGATATTGTTTGAAATATTTTTGTGAAGCTGACATCACAATCCGTTCCAAGTTGTACCAGGACACTCCAAGGAGCTGGGGTCAAGTTGACATATGTTGAATGTCAACATACTCACATTTAACATATTCTTATGTAGAATAAAATTGCTTTGTGAACACAAAAATCGTTACGTAAACACAATCTGTTAAGTGACGGATGCATAAACCACGTGACACAATAAAGTGTTGTAATTCCAAGGTAGACATACGACTAATACTCTGATTGGAATTCTTAGAATACCCAGAAAAAACATTCACATTCCGTGCGCGACTGATTGTATAAACAATGGAGCAGATTGTTGACGCAATAATTGTCGGTACTATGCACCAGGGCATCGAGAAGGCCGATTGAATAATTGCTGTCCATGTTTGTTTCATCACGAGATTATATAGCGAGAAGAACGAACGATACCCCGACTGACGTCGGGGTTGCTTTGGCGCCACCTCACCTCTTAGGTTGGATCACTCAGGTGGCGCCTAATGTCACGCTGTTAATCTTCTAGTCAAGTTGAACTGCGGCACCCAACACGGAACATCACGTGATTCTTGAGATATAAGGGTGCGTATGTGTTGGAACAGGGGGACTAAGATTATAACACAATTATGCCGTTCTTTCAACCTCTCATTGTGTGCAAATGTTAAGTAAGTGAGTCGTACAACCAGACAACGCATCCAATATCGTCGTAGTGGATTCCCACTATGTCCATTTCTCCAGGCTAGTCCACCACCCAGTATGCACATTACATGTAAGACCACAAACCGTGCGTTAAGAACAGGTCGACCGTACAGTTTAGGTCATTTCCTCCGTTCAGTGGCTCCCTGATATCGGCCGTTCTCGCGTCCCTTGGACGGCGGTTGGATTTATAATTGAAAGGAAACAATCATCAGCGGAATATAACCCCTCGATGACAAACCGCCGACGCATCAATGGGTCGATCCACTCTGTTGCTATATGAAATCATCTGCTAATGACGTCACATTTCAATTTCGAGAGGATCGGAGAATGGCTGCAGATGTCGCCAAACAACATTTGATATCATAAAAAGTTTCGAAGAGACCACGTCTTCACGTACAAAGCAGTGATCGCTAAGGAAGCGAGGGAGAACAGTTACCAGGAAATAAAGGCGATACATATTGTTAAAGATATTGCAGAAAATAACACCATCCCAGCTAGTTACTCCATACGATGAGAGCTGGACGGGACATTTGGATGTATCATCATAGCCTCTGCAAATGATGTAACATCGCAATGGTTGTGACAGGAGTTCATTGGTTAGAGATCTATCCGTGGATTTCTCCATTATTCCGCACCTACTCGGAAACACACTCTCTCACATGTCCAGCTTGTGTTATGGATTCATATTTATATCTCCGCGACACGAGTTGTGTTCGGGGATATTATGGTTTTGGGTGTGTAGCCGCCGCCGTCCCCGCCGCCGCCGGAAACTTTAGGCGTTAGTGCGATGACTCTCCAACACATTGTCCGATTGACACAAAACTTGGCACACATGTCTCTTCTCAATAATTCTCGGATGGGTTCGAAAGTGGGCGTCGCTGCAATGCTGGGGCCGCTAATTTGCGTACTTTACGCGAGGTTCTTCGGATTTGGACGAAACTTGGTGAATGGGGTCTACAGTTGGTCCCGACAAATGTGGAAGTCGTTTCAAAATCATCGGAGGTCAAATTTGTGGAATTTATGCAATTGTTCTGAAGTTTGTCGGATTTTAGCGAAGCTTGGTGGATGTAGACGTCCTTGGTTTCTGACCGGAGTGGAGGTCATCAGGAGGTCATCAATGGTCGAATTTAGCATAATTTATGCAACATCCTCAAAGAGTATCTTCTTGGTAATTCTCAGCAAAACCCCTCCATACATACACAACAAATAATATTTATAACGCGTTATATCCACAAGATCAAACCCCTCTTCTGCCTGCCACAACCTTTGTCATGAATAGTAAATACTGTTTCCCACTGATTGCTTAGGCACAACCGTTCCTACCTCTGTTTATGATCTCGGTGCGATCCTCGATAATACTTGATGGAAGTGGCCGTTTACGCGAGTATTCGGAACAAAAGATACATGGGCGTTCAGTCGATGCTCCTCTTTGTATCGTGCCGCTTCGGCTAAAATAACTCACTTTGGTAGTTAGACACAAGTTGGCAGATAGACTAATCACTGGTGAGAGGGGATTTGACTTCATTCCGCCAATTATTTGCAACCGACCTGTATGTTCTTTGTGCAATATAGTACAAGTTACACAATTTTACTAATAACTAATTCAGTCTAACTAAGTCAGTCCTAGGCTTATAGCATACAGTATTTGCCCGCAGCAACCAATACGTTGACGATTGCACTTGTATTTTGATCAACAATAATGACACCTTTTCAGTGGGACTGGGTTGATAAGATGAATGAAGTCTGCGGGTAGCAATTCCATTCTTGGGCCAGTCACTGCCTCGTGGAATCTCTGTGGTGGAATTAAGATTCCAATAATATCAGCAGAACAGAGGTGTATCAGTTGAGGTCAAGGGGCTATCAGCTCATCACCTGTGATAGGCTTCGCAATACATTGATGGGTTGAGCTGCTGCGTCTATTCTTAGTTTACTTGAAGGGGTGGATCGACTTTTTACTGAGAATAAGTGATTTAATTTGATAGTTTTTATTGTGTTTATGCGCTACTTAGCAGTGCTGAAGCACTCGAGACTGGACTCGGGACTGAAAACTGATCAATAGGTCCGTGGGTTGTATACATACCACGTATGAGCCTAACCAGACTTTCCCTCATGAAGTAATGGTGTTCAAATGACTCTGAAACTGTTCTACCAAAAATATTAGGTTTCTTTTTCTTCCGATGAGACAATCCTCCAGCCAAACTCCAAGGATCTCATGCCACCTGAAAACATTGAACTAAATTATATCTGGTGTTACAGGTCCTTTATGGGACTTTGTAATCTTCAGGAACCCTCAAATAAAATCGAAACGTTGAAGAAAGTGAGCAAGTTGGGTACAAGACCCGAATCCTCCACATTGCAAAAACAGGAGGATTTTATGCCACCTGTGTAATTTAAATCTGGTGTTACAGGTCCTCATGGGACATTGTAATTTTCAGAATTATAGGAAACGGATATCCTAATGTTGCAGCTGCCACAATGCGGATTGTTGTAGAGCTATCTAATTTCAACAGACTGGTCTCGTGCATGGTGCAGACTGGACGTCTCACAGAGTATGACCTGTGTAAGCTTTTAGCTTTAGAGGTGTTATTTGCATTGGGCCTAATTCCTGGCCTGCGCAATGTGTCAGGTATATGTTTACATGTCTGACACCACCTTTCCCTAAGAAACAAACCAAAAAACTCCAACTTCGTGGACCTTCGCTACTTACCAAGTACTGATCCTCTACATATTTGCATTCCACAGTTACAGGGTTTACAAAGTTTTTAAACTCTTACCTTTGTTGACATCAGGTGACCTTCGACCTGATCAAAAAATTGTAGGAATAATGGCCAACCAACCTGATAATTACATGAACTCTCTACACCTTTGCGGTGAACAGTTAACAGGTTTACAACATTCACGTTCATAGACGTTCACCTCAGTTGACCTAACCCAAGCGTGAAAGAGATCATATACTTCATATGTTCATGTGTTACCTCTGTTGACCTTTGGTAACCTTCGACCTGACCCAGAAGCAAAATAGTTCATCTACTCCATATGACCTACCTAGCTACCACATATGAACCCTCTACACTTTTGCATTCAGCAGTTATCCTATTTACAAGGATTTCCTACTTTGAATGCTAGACACCTCAGATAACCCTTGACCTTGATGGAAAACAACAGATTATTTGCTTAGTATGGGTAGCATACATACCAAGTATGAACCTACTTAGGGTTTTCCTTGTCAAGTTACAGTGGTCACGAGAATTTCAGTGTTTGACCACGAATGACATTGGAACACTACCAAAAACAGCAGGATTCCTCCTCTCCCAGTGGACCCCCTTGTACCCAATTTGAACTTTTTGGACCATTGCGTTGTCTCGTTATCCCGTCCGCAAGGATTTCAGACTTTGAACTCTAGTGACCTCGGATGACCTTTGATGGATAATTATATAATTTTCCTGAGTCCAGTTATCGCGTCCACAAGATACGCGTCACACACACAGATACACGCACACGCACACACGCGCACACACAGTTCACAGATTCCTCTAGTGGAATGAAAAATCGTACCATGTAAATGACATTTTACGTGTAGGCTATACGTGTAGGCTATACGTGTGGGCTAATGCTATACGTCCCATTTTTATTTAACACAATCACTATCCCAAAGGTCATCATGTTTACCACAATACATTAATTTATGCACGACCGGGTCTAGTTGTATGTTTTCCATGTATTGCCAACGTTCACCAATGTATCGAAGCATCGCATGTTTTCTCACATGATAACCACCCGCCCATGTTATTTCATTGCACACAAAAGCTATCGACTTTTGAAATACCAGTATATTTTCAAGCCCGGATATCATTTTCCTGCCCTTGGCAAATTTAGATCATATCCGAAAGGTTCACTGGGTAGTTACAAATGCGCTATGAGCTCTCCAGATATGCATGCAAGGGTCATATGATGTAACTGCTCGCAATCATTATTATCTTCATTTTTCCCAGCTTATTTCACGTCATGTCGCTATAATTTCAAAAGGTGCTTTCTCTTGACATTCGCTAAATGACGAAATTGATTATTGTATATTGAGTTTTGCAAATGTACAAATAACATCAAATTGGCAACTAGGCCTATGTCTTTCAACTCCGATGATCACACTCCTAACGTTACTATTGCCGCTCCAATGCACCTGATTAGGATCACACTCCAGTGTAATCTCGACTGGTATGAGATTATCCATATATATATTTCGCTTTTTCGCGAGATTTTCGTCTGGCTGCTTGCTACTTATCTGTCCTCTCCGTGCACTTTTAGCGAATACGAAGATTAATTTCACTATTCCTGTCTGTCATACATCTTCATGACTGTAGCTCTCGAACAAGAACTGTGAAAGTCACCGTTGCCTCGCAGCTATATTATCTGAGAGATCACCTTTGTCCCAGAGGAGCCGACTAATGAGGGAGGTTTTCTCTTACTCTGGAATCCCGAAGCAACGAGAGAGACGTCTAGCTGGTAAAACTAATGCCGACATAATCAAAATCGTTGCTCAAATTGTACAGAAAGTGAAATGTGAACTTTCCACCAATGGATGGGACTGATATTGCTTGGAGTCTATAACTTTTCGAATATAGACTTACAAAGGCAGTGCCCTGGTATAGACTTGGCATTTTCCGGATCTTTCATGATGAAGTCGTCTCCTTGTGCGCGTAGTGACGAATATGCATAACGTCGATTTCGAAAAATCGCGGTTCGAAGATTCTAGGATTTTGAAATAGCTGTATCGGATGATACACAATGGTACTCTTCCCTTTAAGTGGAGTCGAAGTGTACGTTTTTGGCGATGCAACGAACATCTTCCAGATTATATTATGCTTCAACGATGTTCGTCACTACGCGGAATGAAAAATACCGATGTAGTATAGAGTCGTCACACATTCGTCACTACGCGAAAATTTAATTTGTTGTTCTCCAAGAAGATTATTGATAGCAATGCCATTGGCTTTGCATTGCGTATTAACGAACGCTGCATTCGTCACTGCGTGAGATGGGGAAATAGCCAGTTTTGATCACGTGATAACATATTTTGCCATACGCGCGATACACATTCGTCAATACGGGAAATGGAAAATGTGTCGTATTGAAAAACTTAAGATAATACTGCATTGTCTTTACACGTAATATTGACGAATCTTACATTCGTCACTACGCGAAATGCAATTTCCACGAAAAACGAAGATTCGTTAACAATCGATTGGTAATCATGTACACAACCGTCAGTTTTTGGACTCCGGGGCCCGCCATTAAATTCTACCCCCAAGTTTGGCAGGACATCTATCTAACTCAAAATCGACAAAGATGGAGATTCGTCAGTACGCCAAACAGAGGACGAAGTAATTGCCGAGCGGGTTCAATAATTTCTTAGCCCTTACCAACCATTCTGTAATCACAATTTTACCACTCTTGCAAATCCGAAATTAAATCACCATATGAGGATTATTGCACTGATCTTGAGCAGTAGAATAGTAAAAAAGAAGATCAAGATCAAGATTTATACAACGCTTAGCATCAAGAGAGTCAGTGAGCGCTGAACAAAAAATGAACCATGCAATGACAAGCATGCAATGACAAGCATCGAGAAACATAGGATACGGCAAAAATAAGACAGGAAATAAAGTCGGAAGAACGCACACCGTGTTATTGAAAACCACAACATAGCATGAGTATAATCACTGGTTACACATGTTAGGAGTATACCACCTAATATGAACAAATAACCGCGATCAGCTGAATCCAAATTACCTATAATAGTAGATTAGTAGAATTTGCAAGGCGGAGTGGCAAGAAGTCACATATGTTTTTAATTCGAATTGTGACAGTGGCAGACTTAATGTTCAAGGGAATTTCGTTCGTAACGTCTGGAGCTGCTGACAAAAACGCACGTCTACCGTCCTTATAGATCGATACGAGATCGCTGGGAGGCGCCAGTGGGGCAATGAAGGCTGAATGAAGAAGACGCTGTGGTGTATGACGCGATAACAGTTCAGATATATATATATGATGGTGAGTGATCTTTGAGTGTTCATACCTTACCGGTGAGAGCGCCACTTGAAATATGATCTTGTTTTTGATCGGTAGACAGTGTAGGCAGGTAGGTCGATGTGCTGACGCTCGTAACATCGATAAATGTTTCAAAATGTGTCACAAAAATATGTCTTGAGGATAACACGTGTATTAGGAACACATTTTCAGAATGGGATTTGCACCAACAAATGTTCAAAATATTCGTTTACATAAATCGTTCTATGAATGTTATGGACGGGTCTGCCAGCATGAGGCATTCCACTCTTGGATCTTCTACTGGTATAGAACAATCAATAAATGCTCTGACGAAGTGCTCGCTGGACTAACGTTTTTACAAATAATAGGTTTGAATAGTATTATTCGTGGTGTGTTTTGGAGATTGGGCCAATGCCCCTCCCCTTTATTATTGTCGAGGAAGTGAGGGGAATGACGTTGATGATAAGTGATAGCAGACCCAATTCGCGTGGCATAATTTATCTCACAGATGGTTGTGGTTGAACCAATTCCTCGGGATCTTGTAAATTTGCATGAAGTGTGTCAAATCAAGGTCAGAGTTCAGAATATATTCAGCTTTCTCCTGGGGAATTGGGTGATGAGAGCGGGGGATAATGTCCCGAGACTATTTTCCCCCAAAATATCACATTGCCTGAAATTAACATGTTTGATTAGTTCCTGCCCACAACCATTCTGTTGTAAAATCTGGCATCTGTGCGATTTTCTCCGTAGAGTCAGGAAGTATGACACAATGACGTCATTCTACTAATTGACAAACATACTTCCCTATTGATCTCTCAGACTCCTAATTATTCGATCTAGCCCACCTCGTATACCACCGCTGTCGGTTTCGTGGACGTCAATGATTTTGTAGAGAACAGTCAGCTCGGCGGTGGATTCTTGGTTGCCATAGTTGGGCGTCTCCTTGGAAACCGGCTACTCCACCGCGTCGATTGGAGACGGGAGAGGACAAGTAAAGAGGTGTGGTGTTTGCAGATTCTTTTCGCAAGTGTATTGCGGATCTCTCGTCTCTCAGTACATTTTTATCTCCCTCTTTCACATTGAGTTTTCGCTATGGGAGAGGGAAACTTTAATTGAGATACCTGATTCCATTTTCTGTGTTTCATTTTGACACTTGAAGGGGACCTAGACCTGGGCAGGATTGAGCTTGTTGGGAGCCAGGCTCGAATAGTTTGGGGGGCGGCATAGTTCAGGGGCCCTTCCCAAATTAGGCACGCTCACTAAGAGGAGCGCCACCATGTTTGAGCCTAACGTACAAGTCAACATCGATAGGAAAGTCAGATCGTTCGAAGTGTGAGCTCGAAGGCTAGCAAGTTGCATCTGAACATTTCTAATCTTAAACTCTCCATGTTTTGGAAATTCGTTACGATGAATATGTATATAACTTCTATGGTTCCGCTTTAAATTGTCTCACTGAGAAGCGCATGCACTATTCCGTTGTCCAAACTGGAAATAAAGCTCCCGGAATTCCCCTTCCTAAAATCCACGTGTCTAATGGGGATGCACATCTACTTATGTTTCAGTTGAGCCCCTCTTGAGATGGACTTTCTACTGGCGTATCCCTCGGCAAACTGTCTGGTGATGCTGTCGACGTCGGTAGTTTTGAGAACGAATTGGGTTGCGGCACAGAATGAAGCTAGGCGACGAATTATCAGCTCCAGCCTCCAGTCGAGACAACTGTTGGCAACCATGAGTGCCAAGTAAATTCATTCGAGTGGATAGCAAACCAGGATTCTAATCCCGATAGTGCCATACCGAAGACAATTGTTCCTGTTACCTTCTCGCATAGCGCATGGAACGAGAGATCAGAACAGGGCGATTGGTATGTCGCCGCGTATTCTATGTACCTGATGAAGAATTCGACGCTGATAATGAGTGCAGTATCTAGTTCTGACCCCTTTGCCGATCCTCTGCTCAGCAGGTATTTCAAAGAAAGGTACGATATCAGTGTTCGGAAAGGTGGCGGGTATATTGTCTCCTTCAAAGATCATCTTCCAGGTCTGCGTCTGGTGTACGTCCATATTTTGGTGGGCCCGAGCGAACATTGACGGTGTTTCCAGCGTCGTGAAAAGCAGTTAATACGTAGATATAATACGTGTTTGCATTGATTGAAATCGATTGTATTCATTGCTAGGATTAGTGATTAGGTCAGGGATTAGAGTTACGTTCAACTAATACGGTAAAACCTTGTAGAAATCTTCGTATTGACCCCTTGTGAACTGGAAACGATCGACACCTCCCGGTGATCCGACGCACCCAGACAATGCTTGCAAAAGTTTAGTTCGATTTGTTCAGACTGGGGAGATTTGCTCGCGCACTTCGCATCTCTCTATAGAACAGTTGGCCAGAAGCCGAAAAAATGTCACTTTCAAGTTCACACACATAATGATAGAACCTCGTGCGAGCGCTCCCTAGAAATTTGCCCGATTTGCACGATATATAAGCACTGGTAATTTCATTCTAAATCGGTGACTTGTACTCATGGATGAAAATCCAAAAGAGTTATACTATTCTTATTTACCGACTGTATGTATGTTCGATGATTATAGAAACAAGGTTCCTTTCTCGAAATAATTCACATAATCGGTGATTGTTGGCCAATACTCCCGAAAACCCGATTCATTTCCGACAACTAATGAAAACTAACATGGAGCCATCAACAACTGCAGAACTGCTCCTGACAAAACGAGACAGGGGCGGATTGAACCTGAATGCGCCTCACTCGGACACTCACGACACCGCGATAACACCCGTTAATGACGTCACTACCGCCCGTACAAGAATATCTGTTAAATAACACATAATGAAACTACAACACTTGTGGGACACATTTCAGGAGCGGATCCCCTCCACTAACCGTTCGTGGAGCAGTGGACCAAGGCGGAAGCCGAAGCACAGAGGCGTCAGGGAGAGGGAACTTAGGGAAGGGCAAGGAAAAACAGAGGAGATTATTCAAGACCCTACACTCAAAACTGAGAGGTTCTAGCAGTAGCATATTAAAATATTTCCAATTACTATACTGAAGGCACCCACCCACCAAGAGTGTGACGTCACAGGGGAACGATGTGGATGCTGCTAACTCTATACAGAATATCACAAGCAGACGAATGACGGTTACGAGGCAATGAGAGATTGTAGTTTACATCAAATACCTTTCTAAATCAATGAAACCAAACCTACTTTTAGGTGGCCGTAAATATAAAAATGTGAACACCTCCCTTTGGGTAGTAACCATTGGCTGCAATCCCACTGAGCCTATGTAACTTTCATGGCGAAACATTTCCAAAAAAATCAATTTATTCAGCTAATTACTCATGCAGTAGTTTAAATGTGTTTTTCTTAGGTTTACTGGTTGGTTTGCTTTTGCATCCACCTTTCGATATCATTGTTCAATCTACCACAAATAGAGACGAGTAATTACTATTAACCCATCCCATACGCTGTTTTGTAACGAATCAATATGTGTAGCCTATAATAAATTGTCAATTTCCGGCGAGGGGGAAATGTCCTAGTTCTTTTTCCTTCTCTTTACAGTAGATGTCAAAAGTATTTTCTAGACAGACAACATTATTTTACTTATAACTGTCATAAATGTTGCAGTGTAGCATTCTGCGTTTTGATGAATGTTTGGAAAGACTAACTTTGCCAAATTGATGCACATCATCAGAACAATTGTGAAT
>JAODTT010011346.1:0-10736 GCA_025400115.1 Pentamera pediparva
AAAGTGAGTCCGCTGTGAGATTACATTTATCAGGTATAAAGGCGCATGATGGTCATATGTATTCTCTTTTGCCCATAGCCAAACTGTTCTCGTTATGTCGTAATCGTTGCATTGGACGGAAAGAGTGTCACCTGTGGAATTCCTATGGGCGACAGCAGTCTTGTTGTCACACACTAATGTGCTTGTGCTTAAGCCTTGAGCACAGCGACCGAAGAACCATGAGGACTGTTAGCAATTCTAACACATTGATATGAAATAACTTTTCATTTTGGCTCCAACGGCCATTGGTAGTCTGAATAGGTTGGGATGAAATAGCTCCCCAACTAGCCGATGGTGTATCAGTTGTCTGTACATAATCAGGATCTAGAACAAAAATAGGTTTAGTAAATTGGCCTTCCAATGAATCCTTTCAGGCGATAAATACCGGAGCAATATAGTCTCCGAAATGTCTATGTAATGCGCTAATTTCATTCATTTCCAACTGTCTAAAATACATGAGCCAAAACAAGATCCCTGTACTTGCGACACTAGTATCGCGATTGAATTAGCAAGATCTATGATGGTGTGATGTTTGAGTCTCCTAAGCGGCTGGATTTCTTCCAGCACTTTCTTGACCTTTGCTTATGTGGGTCTAACTGTCATGGTCTTTGAACCGAGGAGAAAAACAAGAAAAACCAAGCTCTGTTTTCGAACCAACACCGACTCTACCGGGAAGTACCAAATACCCTCATTGAATCAACAACTCCGAAATTGTTTGTACTAAATGTAAGCAATCATTGTCACAGTATTACTCTGGATACAAAATGTCGTCAATGTAGCTAAGACGAATTTGACCTTTAACTTCTGGCGCGAAAGTGCCAACACTGGCTCCATTATGTTAGTGAATATTCCATGAGCACTATAGCCAGATCATTCGGCAAACATTTTGCCCATCTCAGATGAAACGGAAGCACCTGCTTGAATTTGCTACTGAAACAAGAGTAATGAATACGTCTTTGAAATTAATTGACGCTTAATAACAGCCTTCGAACATCCAATGTATTGCTGTGTTGAAAACTATCCATTTTGAAATGGAAATATCTCACGCTCTCATGTGGACGTTCGAGATTTAAAATCATACGATGAGCTCCATCTTACTTGGGTTACAAGAACTTTTTTCATCTGTAGTTTTGTTAACACAACTTTGCCAAAATAGGTTGAATCTCACCATCGATAAGAACCTCCTTCTCAGCAAAAACACTGCACTGGAATCACAAGTGAAACAAGGAGCTAAACATTGGAGTTCAATTTCATGTTTCAAGATTATTTGATCAGAGATCATTTTATTCCCAGCTTGTAAATGTTTGCTGGTTTTCCTTGAATAAAAGGCAAAATCATTCGATCAGAGATCATTTCATTCCAAGCTTGTGAATGTTTGCTGGTTTTCCTTGAATAAAGAGCAAAATCATTTGATCAGAGATCATTTTATTCCAAGCCTCTTGTAAATGTTTGCTGGTTTCCCTTGGATAAAAGGCCTGTCGTAGTTGGATCTGCCTTGTCCACAAGAATATCTACCTCTGGACCACCTGTTCCACGGGTCATACCGTCGTGGCTTCAGAGCTTACTTTAGCAGCCTCGGTAAGATCCCTCACCTGCTGAGAATATATCGTCCCCAAAGAGTCGAAACTCTCGGTGCATTTTAGGCCTGAATATCCTGGATATTTCTTTCAGCTTATCGACAGATAAACTTTATTTATTTGCATACTAGTCCGGCCAGGTTTTCCTGGACTCTGATTCCAAGTCCGGATCCAAGCTCTTATTCTCACTCTAAAGTCTGGAAAAGGAAACAATGCCTTCAGCATCATGGCAGCCATCCTTAGTGCTGCTTCACTCGGGTTGCTCCTGTTGCTTTTGACCAGATGATAACATGTTTTGTAGTTACTGGTCAAGATCCCACACTACTTGTTCTTCTGTTTTCTCTTCGTTAGCTGCTGGCTTATAAATGGATTGATCCTGACCCGACACATTAGCTGGTGGGGCCTCTATTTATGCCTGCATGGCACAAAGTGCCTGTTCATTTCCAGTGTCATGTTGCGCACCTGATATGCCTGCACCCAACTGTTGTTTTGACCTTCATATTCAAGGCCTGTATTTTCATTTCACATTTTCCATGTTGCAACTAGGCAGTTGTAATGCCATAAAATGGGCTGAATCGCCAACATAGTAGTGAAGATCATTCACTAAGTCAGTGAATATGTCTGTATGTCACAAATTTGATATGGCCAAATGCCCAAACGGTGACTACAATATTTCCATCACTTCTAAATGGCCACAAATAGGACCCATCATTCGAGTCTATGCTGAAAAGCCCCGACCATCGCTGACCGTTATACATGCATGTAACAACAGTTGAAACAAGCATACAATGATTTGCCGAATGTATAACTTGATACGGCCAAGTATATGCCTGCCAAAATAGGAAGACAATATACCAAGTATTTGCATTTAATTAACATATGTTAATGTTGTAATCAGGCAGTTTTAATGTAGTGTGAACCATTCACAGAGTTAGTGAATATGTATGTATACCACACATTTATTCCGGCAAAATGCCCAACAGTGACTTCAACATTTGCATCTGTTCAAAATGGCCAAATGCCCAACAACTCATCTCGGTTGTTCAATCGGAACACCACAATGCTGACAAGTGTACATTTTGTCTTGTCTGGTAGGCTACTATGCAAACACCAAATAGTGGTTATCACTGCACAGCTAATGGCCAAATGCCCATCTGTGAGTAAACATAAACCAGTACAACAGACTACATCACTGGGTCACTCACTCTTATAACATTTATTCTGTTTTGTTTCGTTTTTTCCTCTCAACGACGAATAGTCGAACAAGTGATCAAGATATTATCACCATGACAACAGAATTTTGCATCACTTCAAAATGGCCAAATGCCCAACAATCAGGTGACATTCAATGGCATGCCTATACATCACAGCTAATATGGCCAAATGCCCATCTGTGAGTAAACTCACACCACTACAGCTGGATCTCTCATGACATATATGATATATATGTAACGATCGAAAACCGAAACTGTCACTGACGAAGTACACCGGTTCTAAAGACAAAATGCCCAAATCGGTGACTGCTAACTCGTAGGGCCTAGCCTACTTACTTTGTACTCCGTAGGCTATTGCTTGAAACCCGTCAGTAATTGAACAAAGAATTAGACCAACGGCATATCACGTTTGCACTTGGCTTGCGTCTTCGAATTAGTATACTTACCATGAAGCAGATGACCGCTGTGCATTGGAGCAAGAAGGATTACTCAGCGAGTGAGCATACATAATAGCACTTAGGCCTACTATCACAGCCACAAAAGCTGCATTCCGAACTAGCCTGAGTATCCGTTGTATCGTATACGGACTACAGCGGTGAATCAGAACGAGGGAGCAGCAGTCAAATACGTCTGCACACCCGCGGTCCAAAGCTAAACTGAAGCAGGTCCGGCCGAGCATCTCATGTTATGCCGGAAGGCAGTGGGATGAGTGAAGTAGAATGAACGAATTTTCCGTTCAAGGTCACATCGGAATTTCACGCCAGAAGCGACAGGCGAACGTACAATACCTGTGTCAATCATTGTTGCTTGGACAAACGTCTTGCAATTCTGAATGATGGATTTGTATTGGATTATAACTCAATGAACTGAAAGGTTGTCAGCAGATATATCAAATACGGTTTTAGGCTGGAGGGTGGATTTTAGCCAGTGAGGTATCCAGGCAAACTAAGTTTACCATCGAACTGAAGCGTATCTTTATAATACTCTGTGAAGAACCGTTTCACGAATTAGCTGTTATGTGATCCGGTCATGATTGGAAACATGATTCTCCTCATCATTCCTTCAGGCCATGAAGAATGTTGTCGCTACATGTCTTAATTACATTCACATGTTCAGAGGCCGAGCTCGCTGCGGGCAGCCAAGATATATTACCCAGTATTCTTCCATTTTGACTTTTTCCCGGGAATACATAACGGTTATTTGTTCGAACTACGGTGGATGTATCGTCAAAACAGGGGGCACTCTTAAATGCGAATATTCATATAACCATATGGACGAGTATTATTCGCGATAAAAACCCGTAATAATTTGTCTCTCCACTGTTTTAATCTGCGGACAAGAATGAGAGTCAAATCCTTCGCATTGATTACATATTTACCAATATCGCATGTACCTCAAGTCGGTGTACCAATCATGAACTCTCCTGAATAAAACTCTGGAATGATAACGCCAAAAGATGAAACTAGGAAATCCATTATTACAAGATCCGAATAGAGCACAATTTGTTTTCGGTCAATTTAGTGGTACTCCAAAACAGAAGGTATAATATTATTGTCACAGACGTAACTCCTATGGCCAGGGTTGCCCGATACATGGATACCCACGCTCTAAGAAAAATACAGTCAAATTGACCAGAATACATATCAAATGGGCCACTAATAGAATCGAATCAAATATTTGAGTAGATTCTGTGCTTATATGACTATTTCCTGCTCAAATCAAAAATAAAATTATTCAAAATTGAATGGGATCTTGAGTGCACATTTGGAGCACCAGAAAAGTTTTTTCTACGCTATTTGTTGTTGTAGCTTGGTACCAGTATACGAATAATTAATGTGTATGAGTGGAATTATACAAAATACATCCTTCAGTTGATATACTGTATGAACTATTAAACGAGGCGAATAGTTTCAGCCAGGCTTTCAACAAGAGAGAATATTTCTACCATTCAACGGATTTGCTTACCCACAAAGTGGAGACTTTGTGGGAACTACTGAACCAAGCAAGTTTCAACACTGCTCACAACTGAATCATTAGGTTTACCGACACTCAATTGGGACATAATTTGAGGCGACAACAATGTCCCGAAACGATAAACGAATGATGGCCTTTTTCACGAGAAAAAAGTAAGTCACGCTGCTCAGTCGGTCACACACTACCAACGTGGTATTAGTCGGGCCAATTTCGAGGTTGGTACATCGAGCCATACTTATCAACATCTTGGTCAGGTTCGCGTGACTAACGTATTTTGCCATGCCGGACTAACTTGCGCAAATGGGGCAGTGACTAACTTGGCAACAATAATTGAAACCATCGGCCTACTAATTTAGGGATTAGTCAGGCGAAGCATTTCCAGCCAGGCAGCCGGGCAGGGGACATGGCTCAATGGCTGGCGCCACCAACTTGAATTGCCATGTGATTCTGAATTATAAGGTGAAATAAAAGTCATATTATCCTGCCTAATGCCTATTGTGTAGAACGCGCATGCGATGAACAAAGGTGCCATGTGTGGTGGTGAGGAGGCGAAGCCTGATGGGTCACCTCCTCCCTTATATCGCACAGTCTACATGCTGAAATTCCATGAACAGCTTTCCAATGGCCACTGTCAATTCCGTTCCGTTGTTTACTTCATTCATCTACATGTACATAGTTTGTATTTTCCTCTCTTTAAGGTGATATGTGGATTATCATTGGCCATTGGCCGATTGGGTTGAATAAACTGTCAGCCAGCAGCCGGCCTGCAGCTGGGCCTATGTTCACAAAGTTTGTAATGCCGTCATCGAAAAGGGTGTTGCTGTTCTACTCCATCAAGATAGCGATTCTCGAATAGCCAACATTCCTCCGGATCATGATATAAGAATACAATATAATGCTGCAGGCATAACACTGAATGTCCTGTGATATTTTATTAAGAACAAAATGTCATTTTGTAAGTCGTGTATCATTGATAGTTTTATTAAATGAGATCGAACGCAGCGTGGCAACTCGGTTCCAAGTCTACTCATCCTCCGATTCCGATCCTCTGTTCGTACCCGGCCCGGCCCAGCCATTGGCGCTCAAATTCTGAGTTGGATACCGTGTTGCCTGCATGGTCTGGCAAAGCCAATCATCGAATTGAATTTGTCATATACGTTTCAGTAATGAATGGAATACCGTTCTAACACACTGTGTGCTACTAGGGTATGATAAAAGTTGGAATTGGGTGTGTTGTTGTTCATTCAATGATTTTGCATATTTGATGATCGACAGGAGAGAGTTTCGTCGCATTCTCGTCGCCTGGAAAACTCCATCCGGCCACCCTCGGTCTCAAAGACACAAAACGCTCGTCACAAATTGAAAGCACGACCCGTGTACTGTTTCTTCACTTTTGAATTGAATCAATCAATCTGGTCCTAGGCGTTTTCCGAAACTCGGAAGAACAATGTCTCTCGAAGTCCAAAGGTGAGTATGTTGTTACGGAGTAGGCCTATATATATATACAAATCGTAATAACAAAATAATAGAAATGTTCTAGGCTAGGCCTGATGTTAGGCTTGCAGCTTGGCCACTAACTTAACGTTAATATTTGTAGCCTACCACAGTAGGGCTAGAGCCTAGGCCTGTTGACTGTATCGATCAATAGCTTACATTGGGTGACTCAGTATGAAACTATGGATGATGTTGCATGCCTTAGACTATAGCCTCAGTAGAGGCTCTGACGTAGGCTAGGTTGTGTTGAAGGTCATATAAATATGACTTCATATACCTTTTTGCAAATAGCGATTACGGATTTACGGTGCACTGTAGGCCCCTAGGTAATTTCTCGGGGCAATCACGTGACTTTAGAACTTGCTGATTGGTCAAAAGTCACGTGGCTGCCCGGAGAAAATACCCACAATGCACCGTAATCGCTATTACGAAAGGTCTATTTATTATTGTACATTAATTAGTGAATCGTTCCTTCATACAAATTGAGTTCCTGTTCAGATCCTTTGTTATTCCGTTCATCACAAGGTTTATAGGAGTACATGTTTGCATTGACTTTCTGTTACACAACGTTCCACAGTCCCCATCCTGTGACAACACATTGCACAATAGCAGAGTTTGCATGAACTGTACGCCCTGGGCATCTCAGTGGCTGAATAGCCTACTGGGTACATCAGCAGTCTGTTCTATGTGACCTCCTCTGGATGAGTGAATCCATGTAGTCATCAGATTTGTTGATCGTCAATTATCACTCTCTCAGCTAACTTTGTTTACTCCTTTTCTGCAGGTTCGCAACTTCGCATACATGATACAGTGGAATATTGGATCATTATTACTTTGACCGAGACAACAAATCAGACTTCAAATAAGACTCAAATTTTTCAAAAAAGAAATGTAGTTCAGTAAGATCATCATTAGATTCAACTTGTATCACTTCACAAGTTGATGCATGCACAGGAGATAATGTAGATACTACATATAAGGCCATTCTAATATAAAATGGCGGTTGGGTAGTCTTCAATACACTCACACTGGAAATGTTCCCATTACAAAAACTTACTCTGGTTCCTGTTCAGTTGTCTGATATTTCTTTTCAGGAGTTGACTTGTTGCTGCTTGAATACTACTATCTGATCTCCATGTTGGTTCTCTTTATTCAAACAGTACTTTTTTTCTTTCTCACTCCTGCACAATTCCTCCCTGCTCATACTGTATTGTGCATGGCTCCAGTTCCAGGTAGAATGTGATCGATCAATTGGAGCCATTCAACAACATATTGAACAGCCAACAGTTATGATTACCTGTTTCTTTTGGTCTTCGCAATCTTTCATCCAAGTCTTCCGATGACATGGCTGGTTTCCGTGTTCTCGTTGTCAAGTGAATTGTGTTGATTTCCGCACACTCCTCAAGCATCACCGTTTTGGACATGGTTCTGACCCCCATTTTTCTGTTCCCTGCAGTATTGATGGATGTGCCAAAATATATCACAATGTCCGTACATTCAGGCGTCATATACAATCAAAGCATGAACAGTTTTACATAAACAACCTTCAGAATGCTGTGCATATTGAAGTGGGTGAGAATGAGGACCAGGCACATGCAGCCAATGAGGATGTGGCAGTGGATGCAGTTTTTTTATCAGATACAACTAGAGGAAAGTGATGAAGATTCCTCTTTCTTGTTGAATTTGAGAGAGAATTACAAGACCCCCCAAGCATCCTGCACCTTTGTTTCCGAAGAGTTTGTTGATGTGATGCAGAAGTGTCGAGAAGGCATTAAATCAGAGGTTCTGGATGTTCTGCAGAGGTCTGGTGCATACCTTGAAGCTCTAAATCGACTTGGATTTCCTGAGGCTTTCGGTGAGACTAAATTCGAGAAGTTCTTCACATTCTTCAAATCCCAGAAGAATATAGAAAAATATATTGCAGACAAGGGGGATTTTGTGGAACCTGTGCCTACAGGAAGGACCATACCATGCAGTATGTTCCCGTCTTGGAAACTCTGAAGGCGATGTTGAAGTTCGATGATGTTGTAGGGGGAATATATGGTGGACATAACAATCCTCTTGTTGGCAAGATTCAAGACTTCTGTGATGGATCAAATTTTGAGTCCAACTTGCTATTTTCTGTAGAGCCAGAGAGTTTGCAGATCCAGCTCTACTACGATGAATTTACGGTTGCCAATCCACTTGGCACGCATGTGCACATGCTCAAGTTCTCAGCTGTCTATTTCCTTCTCGGCAATCTTCATCCTAAACATCGTTCTAAACTCCGTATTATACAGTTAGCTATTCTCTGCCCCTCGGCGTATGTGAAGAAGTATGGCCTTGGTGATGTTCTGAGTCCACTTTTAGAGGACTTGAAAATGCTGGAACGAGAGGGCATAACATTCAGGAATGGTGGTCGAGACCACAATCTCGGAGGTACAGTCTCCTTATTGTCAGCAGACAACCTTGGTGCACACGAGATAGGAGGATTTCAGGTTCATTACAACAGTGGGAAAATTTGTCGGAGATGTAACATAGTGAAGGCCGAGTTGAAGTCTCATTTCAGGTCAGATTCGGTCACCAATAGAACTTGTGAGGCTTACAACGAACAGGTAGAGGCAGTTCGTGGGAATCCTGGTCTGTCTAGAATCTATGGAATCAAAGGAGCATCGCCACTGAATGAATTGGAATTCTTTCATGTGGTTTCTGGTCTACCAGCTGATCTTGCTCACGACTTGTTTGAAGGAGTGATTCCTGATGTGCTTGGGAACATTTCAAGTCACTGCATAACCGAGGGGCATTTCGATGTTGATAACCTCAATGAGAGAATCAAGTATTTTCCATATGATGGATCTGACAAAACCAACAAACCAACCCTCTTCTTCAAGAATGCTCAAGACATCAGAATCAAGACCATTGCATGTCAAGCATGGTGTTCGTTGCGGATGGTGCCGCTGATGGTTGGTCACTGTGTGCCGCAGGATTCCGATGCATGGTCTGTGTTGTGTAATCTCTTGGATGTCACAGAATACAGTACTGTATCTATTGTAACAGAGGAGATCGTGGCTATCCTAGCTGATTTCATTGAATAATTTTTAACGAGTTACTTCACAGTGTGTCCTGAAATAACAATGAAACCTAAATTTCACTACCTCATCCATTATCCAGAGTTACTGATGAAATATGGACCACTGGTAAATGTGTGGACTTTGCGGTTCGAAGGGAAGCACAATTACTTCAAAGAAGTGTCACGCCAAACCAAGAACCGGAAGAATCTTTGCAAAACGTTGGCTCGACGTCATGAATTCATGCAGGCATCTTTCCGAAGCAGCAATGATTTCCTTGGTCAAGACGATCTGCATCATTCAGGTGGGGAACTCTTCCCGGTGAGATTTTTGGATGATGTGATAGAGACTGCACTTCTGCCACTTGTTGGACCTACTGAATGTGTCTACAAAGTTAATAGCGTGCAAGTTAGTGGCACCTGGTACAAGGCTGGTTTGGCAGTCATTGTTGGCAGCAGTCCCACATATTACTCATACACATTTGCATAAATCAACAGCTGTTTTATTGTCGGTGGGCAGGTTTACTTTTCATGCCGGTTTGCTGAAGATTGTGAATACGTTGCCCATGTCCATGCCTATAGTGTTCGTTTTGGGAACCTCCTCTCCTTCGTAAAGCAGGTCATTTCCATGAGGCACTTTGTACCTTTCTGATTCTCTGCTTGAGCTTGGAGGGCCCTACTGTACCTGTGGGTATGCACATTGTTTCTGCCAGCTCTCACAAGTCCTCTTGAGTCAGCCATTCTTCAAGTCTGACCATTTTCCATAGCCATGGTTCCAGAATGTTACTCTCCATATCTAGTGATCAGTATCATTCAGCCGATAGACTTCCTCAGTTTTCACAATACAAATGGTCATCCAACCAGATCTGCAGATCAAATGGGGTGCTTCAACTTGGGACCACTCGGTTCTTACTGACTGCATCTGGTCAAAATGCAGTGTCAGCGCTGAGGAATTGAATATGTGGGGAAATTCCCTCCGATGAATCTTTCAGGAGTGGGATCTTCAAAATCAAGGACGGATTTCCCATTGAACTTCAAAATCATGTCGATTCTAAAACTAGGAGGGTATTACCCTTCCAACGTCCTACAATTATCATTATATCAGCGCAAGCACTGTCATGATCGTTTTTCAGAGAGGGAATGAATTTGAGAAGAGAAAACACAATATATCCATGATTGAAAAACATGATCTACCCTGGTTTGGAGAAATAAAGTTGACAATCACTGATGATCATACTGTACTACCAACATTGAAGCATGCATGATGCCTGTCCCACATGTCATTTGATGTGCAATTTCTCATTGCTTTCCAGTTCCAAACACAAATATTCACTCATGTTTGGCACATCAAATAGAAAAGTCCAAATCAAGAATAATGATCCTGAGGGGGCC
>JAODTT010011457.1:0-10731 GCA_025400115.1 Pentamera pediparva
AAAGTGGGGGGCACGTTCTCCTTGCCCCCCCCCCCCGATTCCACCGCCCTGGTTCCAACAGTCTCAATGGACAAAACGGAAACCAACGAACCATATTGCACCAGATGCACCACAATGATTCTATTATCCGTAAGTATGTCATCATTGAAAGACTTGCAACTCCAACATATTCATCATGTTTGGATGTACATTGTTTTTGTTTCAGTTCAAATATTACGCTGAACTTGAACCTGTGTCCCCTCTTTCGTGGTATTGTTTTTTGGGAGCTCTTCTACTCAGCGCTCCCATACAATTCCAGGGGTTGCCACTGATAAAACAAAAGCTTTCAGTTTCTCTGTTTTGAAGAAGAGAATTCATTGCAACAACGTCCGGGGATAGCATAAAACCAATTGAGTCGATACCTAGATCGAACGGAGGAAATGAGCAGTATTATAACAACTATTTTAAGATCGCCTCCCACGCGAGCAGAGTACTGTTTGGAACGTCCCATCCTACTTATACTCCTAAAACGTACACGTCCTACGATTCACCTACAGTTCAATACCGAGTTAGAACAGTGGTGAGAACGTCAGCTTCTCATCCGGGAGGCCGGGGTTCGAATCCCCGTCGGGTCACACGGAAGACCTAAAAAAAACGAAGGGTAGCTGTCGTCTGCGTGTAGGCAACTTACCCCCACCTGCCCACCAAGTATCTCATAAGAAATTAATACATGGTAACCGAACAAATATTAAAACCGATCTAGAAGAGAGTGTCCTACGACAGCGGAATTAGTCAGCAGTGAAGTGATATATTATCAAGTCCTGCCTGAGGGGAAGTAGTCAGACAATTATATATCATACCCTCGTAATGAAGGAGTTGACGTAAGTCTATTCTAATGTCAAATGGTATTCCCATCCATCAGACAATGGTGTGTAGAAACATTTCGACAAACTACACTTCAGCGGCACGGGAAAACCAAACGTTACTCTGACTCCAAGACGTTGACACGGGCGTTGTCACAACAAATTAGCGTCGCCGTGAGCATTATATTAAGGGACATGGCAACAGCACTTTTCAACAACAACAATCTACTTCTCTCTCTAGCGAAACAAGAATGAACCGTTTAATTAAATGGCAAAGGCATGGAGGAAAATTCGACAGGTGGTGTTTTCCCCCTCACAAGCATCGAAAGAACTGTCGACTTCAGTAATGGCTTGAAGGAACCGCGTTCGTACTTGACGGGTTTGCATCAGCCTGGCGGGAATTACGACAGCACACTTGTCAATTCGTGGTAGCGGCATATGTGTCATTGACGGATGAATTCGTTCTAGGTTTGGACATAAATGAAAGTTCTCTGTCATTAGTGTTAGGCACAGAGGATGATACCCGTCACCATAAAGTTCTTCGCTTGTTCAATCCTGTGAGTTTCCAATCTCTAGAACGACTTTCTTCTCTGTAGCAAATGAAGTCACGCTCGACGCGGCTGATTTTACACCCCGTCGATATTTGTGTGTGTTGTGTGACGACAGTATACCGAATTGGGTGTTGAACGACAGCAGCTCTTTTGACTTACTGGAATGGTAATACGGCGGCGCCAATGTGAACGTCACAATTTTATTCGCAGTGGCTGCCATTACATCGTCGTACGACGAACTGTCAAATGTATCATGTCAACTTTTTATCTTGATTGAACCGTAAATTTGCAGCGACGACAGTTGCATTGAAGAGCAGTGATGAAACTCTTCTCATTACAATCGAGTGAATCCCATTAGGCAAGTCGATGAAAGTCGATAAATATCAATGAATGTCGCTCTCTTTTGAACAAGTCGAAGAATGACACTCCTTTTAAACATTTGCTCTGTTCAATTCTGGTATCTGCCCAAATGTGTGTATCACAGTTATCAAGTTGATGCGATGAATGTCTCTTCCTTCTATAACAGGAAATGGAAGCTATCCATCAGTTGTCACCCCTGGAATTGAATAGGAGCGCTGGTTTGAATGAGCAGCTAGACTGCTTCAATTTAGAACAATACCATTACTGTATACTACAAGCTGAGGTGTAACATAACATCTAAACCGTAATGAAACAGAATGTACATCCAAGCATGATGCATTCACTGCAGGTGAATGCCATGCAATGATGATACATCTGGGGACGAGAGAACCGTTGTCATCACTGTATACGTGAAGTGAAGGGACTAAGGAAAGGTAATTGTTTGACTGTCGCTAATACTTCACACACACACACACACACACGCGAGCACACACACGCACACACACACGGACACACATTCACATGCATACACATACGCACACACACACATCTACAATGACAATGACTGAAGAATTACAATTGCTTGATAAGATGCAACTGCGCGGATTCTGAAAGTTACATTGACAGACGTTGACACGGGCGTTGTCACCAGCACAAAGCGTGGCCGTAAGCATATCATTGAACAACCTATATTGCAAACACACATTTCCTAAGTCCTGATCTTCTCCTCGATGCAGCAAAACACGAAGAGTGTGTTTAATTAAATGGTAAGAGCATGGAAGACGCTCACTCAAAGAGAAGCGACAGGTGGTGTTCATGCACCTCGCTAGCCGTGATAGAACTGTCGACATCAATAGTGGTTGGAGGAGGGAACTGTGGAAGTACTCGGCTGGTCACTTCGTTTGTTAAGCAAGCTTGTCAGTGACGGATGAGTTAGTTGTTGCTTTGAACAAATAGGACACCTCTCAGTCAATAGTGTGAGGCAACGGGCCTGTGGGTATACTGATTACTGACAGCAATCCTTCACTTTCAATATTCCCGCTTATTTGTCTCATGAGACAAGACTCTTTAGAACGACTTCATTCTCTGTTACGAAGAGAATCTTGCCTGACGCCTAGAATAGCAGCTGCAAGTACTACCATTTAATGGAATGTCGAGAGGAGTTTTCAACATTTCACTTACTTCATTCGCACTTACAGTTGTTATCACGTGAAACGGTGATGTCTCAAATGGGGATGACGTGCTTCGAAAACGGGTGCCATATACATAATTGATAGAAAGATACTGGTTCCAGTCCATGCATGACTACGAAAATTTATGAAACGAAAACTAGTTTCTCTGGAAATTTGAGGTAAATGGAAATGTCGTTTATTCTATAGGTGAATAGATACACAAATGCGATGCGAGGAGATCTTGCAACTCCAGGGATTTTTCCAATATTGTTATTTGGAGTTACCATTTGGTCAGGATGTAAAAAATGATGCATTCTACCGGATGTTCATAGCACGAACAACATTTGCTCTAAGAACAATAGTTTCTCGAGTTATCACGGGTTAAAACATGAACAGTATAATTAACTAATGAGGGTCAGTGAATTACTCTGCAGCGGATTCCCCCATTGTCGGTTGGAGCAGTCAGTGATGATGGTAGGTTTAGCCCGTCGTCAAGACATTACTAGCAGACAGGCTATGGACGAGGTGTCGGAATCATGCGCACCTGTATCTAGGCACTGTCCGCGGCATATGTCCCCACCACGTTCCCATGCTTTCAGCCCGTGGTGCTCCTCGTCTATCGAAATGGGCAAATATATGGCAGGAATTGGACCAGCAACTTGTTCTCCATTCTCAGTAGTTAGCCAATGTGTCTCCGAAATCGTTAGTACTCAGTCCTAAATGACTCCAGAGGAGTTGATATTCACGTTTGTGACTAAATGTATCCATTAATTTGTATTTCTCCAAACCAGGTGGTAGAACGTTCCATGGTCTATCGGCTTGTGAAACCACTGCTCGTCCGCATCATATATTATGTGCCTACGTCCGGAGCTAGGTATAGGGATCGAGAATGAACAGAACCAGACCGTTGAGCGACGTTGGTAAGATATGCTATCTGTTACGTCTGTCATGTAAGCCTTCCATGCGAGCAGAGGTATTTTGTATCAAATCTTTTCTCCAGCAACAAACTAGTCTACGTCATAGAGAGTTTTTCGTTCTGATTCAAAACCAGCATTCTGGAGCAGGTTTGATCGGACCTGGACAGGATCATTTCAATCGAGTATCGACAGAGGCATGCATTTGTGCATCCGTGTTCTTTCAGATCCAGTGACTGATGTTGCGCAGATGATGATAGATCTCGACGGGTGATGTGATAACACCGACTGAACACCATCTACAATACTTGTGGTATTTGGAACAATTACTTGATGTTTGGCACTGTCTAAAAACTATCACTTCAGTTTTATCGTCGTTGATCCTTAGATGGCTCACTCTCATACATAAAACAGTCGTAGGTTGAAGCTTTGTTATCAGCTCAAAATGGCAATATCTGCTGGGAGCAACTGGCGAAAACGTGGCCGCGGCGTCACGATGAATATCGCCCCAGTGCAGCATACTATATTGTGGCTGGTGGGCCGTCACTCCTGAATAGCTCAGAATCATCTGATGTGTGAATTATTGTTTTCCCCATGTAAACCACCGAGAGTTTAATAATACAACATTTATCCTCATCTACTACATCGCCACAACAGAAACTTTATGCGGGGTAGCACGAATATAGCAATTAGTAATATTGTTATGATGTAATTTGTTCACCGGCTGTCCTTTAATATTTAGTCTGTCTGAAGGTGTTATGTGTGATACTGCCGCCTTTGTCAAGTTCGCATTGAACATGATTGACATAAGCAATACAACTGACTAAGCTGCCGATGCCTAGGTCTCAAACGTAACTGCCTATAACAACAACAAATAATGAGAATAACAGAACGGCTATGTTTATTTGTAAGTCATGAAAGAGTGAAGACTTCTAATAAATGAATGTTTCTCGACATTTAATCCATTTCGTGATATTACTGCTGATGATGTACTTATCCTGGATTCCGTTATAGTTAAAACTGGTATTAATTCTCAATACTGGCATCCAGATGCAGTATAAATGCACTATAGGGTCCCGGAACTTCAAATTTCAAACGTCAAATGCTGTTTATATCGCTTTCGAAAAGAAAATTCCGCTAGAGAAAAATATAGCTAGATGTATCGTCGAATGTTTCTTGAATTCCATATTACTGTAATTACACACACATCTATATCGAAGCATTAGCATTATTTCAGTCGTTCCAGTGTAACAATGAGATCATGTGCGGAGGTTTTCAGAGGCTGATCAAGACACTCTAAATCTACTGCTACATATATTTATAAGTAATGTAGAGGGAGCCAAGCCACCGCATTCATATGAACAAGTACATACTTCTGTTGGCAAGCGTTGCTCATACATATCCATCTGTCTAACATGTGTAAAAAAAAAATCGGATTTGAAGTAATAACTCTGCATGGCAGTAAAATAGACCACGTAGACACCCATATTTTTTTGAGAAGAATGTTATCGTACTGCGGGTATTATGGTGCGTTCTACACAAACTACAATACACAATGATGGTTCCGTATCTGTATATGTTAACAACAAAAAGGCGAATTTGCTTCGTAATTTTTATTTTGCATATCTTAAAGTCTTATCACAATTTACCGATGTATTTGGAGTATTTAAACGCTAGCTTGTATGCTACGAATTTCGTTGTTCATTGATATTATCCGCGTACGCGCGGATACATATTACAGAGAGGTATGAGGCACCGTAGGCATTGTTACAGGAATATTTACATGGCCCAAGTATTTACACTACTGACCATTGCGATGAAATTAAAAACAAACAGCAACTCCCAACAATCATTACCGATTTCACTCGATCTGCAGATCTATTAGTTGCAGGGGTCATCGATCTTTATATGTAGCCGATGTAATAGATTCCATGTACTGTGATTGCTAACTAAAGTGGCTTGCAGATTCTTCAGATGATGTCATTACTACTTTCAACGGCGGTTTCCGTCAGGATATGTGAAATGTGTACAGTTTGTGGCGAATGATCTCCAACGACACCATCACAAAACTGTCCTGATGTAGATCGGTGGGCTAGACAGGCCAACCGGCCGCACTTGATGACACTTAGAGAAGCCTCTGTTCATTGTACGAAAACTTTAAACGGCGGTTTCCGTCAGGATGTGAAATGTGTACAGTTTGTGGCGAATGATCTCCAACGAAACCATCACAAAACTGTCCTGATGGAGATCGGTGGGCTGGACAGGCCAACCGGCCGCACTTGATGACACTTAGAGTAGCCTCTGTTCATTGTACGAAAACAACTGCTCCCCTTGATGAATTGCCTGCTGCCTTTAATCCCTTGATCAATTTGGCAATATCAGTCAGTTATATTATTTGTACCTAAAACAAGTACAGTATATATATATATATATATCATTCGAATACATTATTGTGTTGACCAGACTGATTTACCACTGTGCAAATGATTGGTTCTGTTTGACGCACAGTTCCATGTGTATGCTTTAAGTAATGAACAGAAATCCACAAAATTTGCTTATGAAACTTCAACAGTGCTAACTGCCTCAAGTTACCTGCACGTCTCTATTATCCCCCCTTTGCGGTAGTCATCCTCCGTTCATACGGAAAGGTCGGCGATATCGCGTGCATCATGTTTCATTTTATTGAGCGTATCCACCATTATCTCATCATCCAACAGCCCTTTTTGCCACTTTTCTTGGGAGCTCTGAAACGCCTGTTAGCAACTGTAACTGCTATAAATGACCATTAGTCATTCATTCTTCCATCACATGGAAAGGTTGGTGGTATCGTGTGCATCATGTTCAATTTTATTTCATATTTGTATCTGCCATCATCCAGATGACCAACTCCCTGAAGCTGATATATAGGGCTTACGACTATGGGGAATGCTTGCTCGGAGGGAGGGAGGGGGCATTAGTATAACTGTTTGTCAGTTATAATTCTTCCATCACATGTTGATATCGTGTGCATCATGTTTCATCTTCTTCTATATTTGTATCTGTCATCATCTCGTCTGTTTGCCAAAGATTTTCCATTCTGCTTTCTACTTTATACGCCATTCATTCTGTATTCGCCGAGTGCCATTGTCTGATAGTGGCAATGTGGCATTATTACGCAGGCTCTTCTCAAACTTCACAGATATGTGTGCTAAATGTTTCGATAAATAAATTTAAAATTCTATATTTCTTTTCCATATCAATTTCTTCAGAGGAGGGTCTTAAATAGTTCCTCTAGGTCAGTGGTTCTTAACCGTCTTATCTCTAACTCCTCTTCTTGAGAATACCCCAAGTTTTCCTCCTACTGAAATTGAGCATATCCAACATATAACAAGACACTGCAACACAACATAGTAGTCCCTTGCCCTTTGGATGACCGGAAGTTTCCCCAGGAGGACATTTCTCCCTGCTCAAGAACCCCTGATCTAGTCTGGCTATGGGCATTCCTGTGTTGCCATGTTGCTCAAGCCAGCTGGACTAACCTCAATCCTAGTTGAGCTTGCTTGACTAATCAAGATCCTAGTCGAGCATGTCATACTAACCTCAGATTTGGTCAAGATTGACACCATCTGGACTAACGTCATGTTAGTCGTGTTATTACTCGGGCGGTTAGTCAATCATGCTTGACTAACGTGGTGGTCAGTCAGGCGACTAACTTCCAAGTTGGTATGGACTGAGCAATGTTAGTCAAGCTTCTTAGTATGGCTGGCTCTACTAACTTCAGCCTTGGTCAAGATTGACACCATCTGGACTAACCTTACGTTAGTCGGGCCGACCAATTTGGGTTCTGAGTGTTCAAAGACATCTTTTTGAATGGCTCCGTCGTTCCTGTTCGGCGAAGTCGCAAGTGATTGCTAATCCATCATTAATCTGCTTTAGTGTGCAAGGTCTGTAACCAATCATGGAAGAATTAAGTCGAGTCGACGTGACGGTGCACTTGATTAAATCTTTTCCTCTTTCCGAGGAGACTCCGTGTCACATTGCATGTTACCAATATCAAACATTGTATATTCGGTCTTGATATTTGGACTGTTGAAATGTCTCTATGACAGAACAGCGTGACATTTGAAAAGTGCCAACCACCAATGGCTGCAGTTTGACTTTCCGCCGCATGACAGCGTTCATGATGAGTATTGCTTGACATGTGAAGTGATGGTTGGCACGCTCTCTTCAGATGCAACTCCTAACAAAAGTCATGACACAGAATAAATTTGGATAAATGCCAATTTTTGTTGATGGTGTTATATAAGACAGATAATGAATGTTTTCATTTCGTGCAATGTTTCAAATATTTAGTTTGTTGAAAGAATAAACTTGTTCTATTCAACTTGGCTATGCCTCGTTGAATAAAACGTTCAATCTTCCAACTCTTGACATATTTGAACCATTGTACTCAGAAACATTCATTATCTGTATACTAGTACCCAGCACTTAGCAAACACAACTGTCTCCAGGGCAATTAGGAGGTTTACGAGTAGTCATTCCTATTTGTTTGTTAATTTCTGCAAACAATCTCAATGGGTTGTGAAAACAAAGTCTGTTTGCCCAACAAATGTACGGTGGCAGCTATTACAAGGTTAGTCTAGTTGTGTCACATACAGCAAGTGCAACACATACTGTGTTCAAAGTGAAAACTAGCAAAGTTATATGATGGGCAATGTTTCTTCTTATTCTTATGATTCCTTAGAATTGGTGAAGAAGTTCTGTTATTTGGGAGATATGATCAGTGCTGCGGGTGGGATTGGAGAAAGTTCTGTGACTAGAATTAGGAGTGGTTGTCAAGTGGACTTCATTATGAGGTAATCAAAAGTGAAATTTGGCATAAAATATGCGACATCTTTGAAGGATGCCTCTTTGACAATTTTTGCCCAAATCCCTCTTTTGCCTGCCACAACCTTTATCATGAATGGGCTACTGTTTTCCACCGATTGTTTAAATGCGGAGATAAACACGTGGGAGGTTTACCCGTCTGCACCCGTCTAGTCTGAATACTGATTCCTGGACATAAAAAATTCCTCTACGTTGGAGCCCTGGTGCTACCTACTTCCTTATCTTATTACACAATTATTATAATCATTAGTTTCAGACTTTGGACTTTTCGAAAGGCGGGATGAAAGATGTTACTGGGTGATAATGCAAGGAGTTACCTTGACAGTGTGATCACTTGATGAATAATTGATATATTCTTACATAGTCTTTGTTGTTTAGTGCTGTAAAGAATTACCTTAACATGCAGACAACAACTTGAAAATTGCTGACAACCAGTGGCGTACCGAGAGAATCGTCATGGGAGGGGTTTTGAGGTCAAGACCCAAGGAAAGTGCGCCCTCATAAATGGCCTCATCTTCCCTATTGGCAAATAAATGCAATTTTTTGGCCGCTAGACACACGCTGCTGTGATATTTATTGAATAACAGCTGCAAAACTTCTACTGAACAGCGGAAAAGGGTGTTTTTTGGGGTTACTTTTTTGGTAACTTGGGTCATGGGAGGGGTTCTGACCCCCCAAACCCCTCCCTTGCATACGCCACTGCTGACAACACATTTTCACCTGCTCTATGTTCTATTCAAGGGCTACAGCAGAGTTGCATTTGCCTGCACATTGCCCATCCCTTCTAATATTATTTATTTTCCCCGTCTGACCCATGCTAGCATGGATTACTGACGATAAACTGTTTAGGATGATGATGACGATCACCACAACATATTATGGTTTTGGGTGTGTAACCACAGTCACCGCCGCCGGAAACTTTAGGCTTCAGCGCAATAACTCAACGACGCAATGTCCGATCGACTCGAAAATTGGCACACATGGGATGTCGCTCTTAAGAAATCTCGGATGGGTTCAAAAGTGTGAATTGCTGCAATAATATTGAATAGTGTACCCCTTTCTCCCCAGTATAGCCGTTGGTCTTTTTTGTGTGCTCATTTCTTCAGAAATCAGCATTCAAACATGACTCCAATCTTGAAGTATTGATTCGAATGTCAATTTCGCTTCTGAACGTACATGGACTTTGACCAATCGGAGGTTTGCATACGCCTACGTCAACTTTTCTATGACGTATTGAACGTGGCATTGAGGGACGCATCCAGTGCAGACTGCTCCATTGATTCACGTGCGAAGTGATCGAAATTGGCGTGACGTGACAGAACGGAACGTAACCTGTGTGGACAGCGCTTTAGGCAGCTAACATCGTCATAAGACCACACCTTGCTTGCTATCTAGAAGACGATGCTGATTCTGAGGAGTTACCGTCTATGGATATGCTAGGTACTTATTAATCTTATTTGGGTAATGAACTTCCTTGATGAACCTCTTCCAGCTTCTGAACACTTCATTACTATTCCCGTTTTGGGGGAAACAATTCGCAACATTTGTCCAATCAATAGGCCCAACTTGCTGTTTTGAACCAGATACCACCATCTTTGTGCACTTCTGCTAAAATGCCGAGTTTTAGTAGGGACTGGGGGACTCGACATGGGACTCGGACACAAGGACACAGTCTTGATTTGAGTGCTGAGGACTCGGTCTTTGACTCGGATACTGGGGACTCGGACTCGGATTGGCTGGACCCGACTCCAACACTGGTCAGCAACCCAGGGTTCGAGGGGTAGTTAGCTTCCCTCTCCCTCGGCTCCCATTGAAAATACTTACCAGCAGAACCATCAAAACCAGAGATGTAAGCCCTCCGTCGATCTTTCTCAGCAATGTATTCACTCTGTGAGTGAAAAAAGTGAATAGATAGGCTCATATTAGATCCAACAAAATTATGTTTTCTTCACCAGGGTTGTCTTACTTCATAGGCACCAAACTGAGAGATTAAATTGAGAAATGCAGAGATCATTGTTAGGAGGCT
>JAODTT010011568.1:0-10729 GCA_025400115.1 Pentamera pediparva
AGACCTTCGGAGAGGGACGAGAGGATATAATATCAGAATTTACGTTGAGATAATAATTTATTTCAGCAAAGACAAATTAGAATGCGTCACACCTCCCATCGTATTGAAATATATGTGTGGCATAATTCAATTTGTTCAATTTACTCGATGTTCATTATCAAGACCTGCAATCTATTTGTTTGAGAAGTCCATTGATTTATATTCCCTGTTGGAGCGTTGAGGAAATTTAACTCCATAGAATAGATACTCGAATACCAGAGTCGTCTGCTACTTCTGGCAGGGGATTCGTCACAGGATTATTACTGAGCTGCATCATCGCGACACAAATTATACTTTACTTCATAGAATGAATATAGTGTATGTTAATGGCGTTTGTATCGCTGGCCAATATCATCTTACTTGACGTGGGCAAACAATTGTACATGGACAAACTCACTGAATGTGTTACTTTACCCAAAGCTGGGACGGGCGTAGCACCTCGAATAATGTACGATGAAATGGACGTAATTAGTCGCTCCCCACTGCATCTAGTTTCTTTTTCATGTGTTCGTTCATTCGTAAGTTCATTCATTCATTCAGTGATACGTTCATTCATTCATCAATGCATCCGTTCCTTCGGTTCGTTCGTTCGTTCTTTCATTCGTTCGTTCGTTCGTTCGTGCGTTCGTTCATTCATTTGTTCATTCGATCGTCCGTCCGTCCATTCGTCCGTTCGTTCGTTCGTTTGTTTGTTCGTTCATTCCCCACTCACTCGATCGATCACATGTCATTTTTACCAGCATAGTACTCCACCCCCGCTCCCAAAGCAACTCGAGTACCCGACACACACAGAACACGAGGCAGATAGTCGTCCGCCGAGATATACCGCATGGCCTACGACTGAGGAGTCCCAGTCTCCATTAGCGAAGGCAAACTTCACCATATTAGTTACAGAACAATAGTCCTGCAGTGATATCCTATAACAAAGTCGTCCTATATTTCATCTTCTGCCATATCAGCGCCCACGCATGCATACACGAGCGTATATCAATATATACATCATTAAGAGAATGGTAGCCCTTATTGTTGCCTTCCTGCTCCTACGATGTGACTACCCAGAAACCACTGTCCATTCTTGCGTAGTTCTCCATACTAAGCCAAGGCGTGTACTATATAAACTCAACGTACCTGGATCGGCTGCAGCATTATTGCAATAATTCAAACTATTAGTAAACCCACTAACCCAGTCAGCACAGCTTCAAAATCTACTTTTCATTGCTGACATTCTTGGAATTTTTGGTGTGGTGAACATCAAGCTGGATGTCTCTTCTTGTATTGATCATCGCATTTACTGGCAATTGATCACAATTAATTCATTTCTGCCGACCTTACATAATTTCAGGGGTACCGTGACATGGCCACCTCATTCTGACTTGTTCACACAGTCAAACAGCGAAAGAGTATGTTTGCCTACTTCGTAAAGCTGTCGAGCTCGTAATCCCGTGTTTTCGGGTTCGAGTCAACGTCGTACCCTTGATAAAATTGCGTGAAGGTGCCTGCTTCACTCCACGCAGTTGTAAATGGATACCGTAACCATGTGCGGTAGCTAGTGCTGTGCTGTATGTGGCTGTACCTATGGAGAGTCCTCCAGGGACACGGTATAGTAGTATAACGTTTCAGTGTGCCAGGTGCCAGAGATGAGAACCATATAGTGTCATCATCATCACTATCATATACGGTAGGTTGTAACGTCTATTGTGATCATAATGTCATCCATGTGAAGCGCTTTGAGATGTGGTTCCCACATATAAGGCGCTATACAAATCATTATCATTGTTATTATTATCATTAATATTATGTCCCTGTGTATGTGATTGAGCATGGCCTGACGCCTGTGGGCCGGCCGATAATAAGTAGATTTCATCGTGATGAGAGCCGATCGTAGGTGATCTTATCTGTAATATGTGTGAGATCCGGGAAGGCAATAACTCATCACCGATCATACGCCCACTGACAAAAGTCAAGACTACAAAACATCATGCCTGGAGCACTCTCGTGTAGTCTTCCACTCTGCGTTGTAGCCCCTTGGCTCTAAAAGATTCATTGCTTGTCACGATCCTCTGGCATTTGCAACTTCAAAGCCAACAGACTTCCTTTTCTGCTCCAAGTTCACTCTCGCCACCGCTGACTTAATAACAGTTCCAAAACACCTCGATCCCAGCTGAGTTCAATTTCACACCTCACGCAGTGAAAACTGGCGTCGTTTCCCGGGTTGTAGAATGCCGTGCTATTGTAGATTCCTAATAGATGCTATCATACGCACAGAGCATCTAAGAAAGTGTCTACTGGGGAAAAAACGGATTGCCTTGAGTTTCCCGTGCCCGGGAGGAACACCGAGTCGCACGAGAAATAACAAGGACTACTGATTACCAAAAGAAACTGAAGGATTCGGTTCATCTAATGCAGTGTAGGATGGAATGGCACGCGGCATACGGCTTGGAGTAACATCGGGTTCCTAACCCTATATAGTTTTCTATAAAACTAGATGGTATTGCAGTCTCTAGTCTATAACAGTATAGCATAGACACAAGCAATGCATTTACTGATCCTAGTCTGTTGTGAGCAAAGTCCACATCAGTCAAAGAGTTATATAAGTGGGGTACATGGCCCTCCACGTGATGTCTCTCCTAGGGGTTTCGTGTAACGTTTTCGTAAGTAAAACTATAAGAACGTGATGTTGAACTAAAACATACAATCCATCAATTCTTCTAGAGTTCCTAATTTTTTTTCAAATAATGATATTACACCATGTGATGACCATAATAATTGACGATGTGCCATGGAAAATGAGAACATAGTCATTCACTGTCTCAGACTGGCGTGTCCTGAAGGAGGTGATGGTTTGTGAATAGCTGTGGCAGACCTTGTCTCTATGGATTTCGCAGTATTAGGCATTCAAAAGGCTGTATATGGTAAAGCACTTTATGCGGCCGGAAAGAGTAGTTGGACCATGTCAAAGCCTTTGAACGTAAAGTCTATGGGTAAAGATGGGGCTATGAATTAGGTTTATGGTGTTCGCCTATTGAATTGACTAAAAATAAGAACTTTATTTCACTTTACTGTCACTGTTATCATGAGCTGCAACAAATATGTACGTCTCATCTAAGACTCATCATCAGGTCAATAATTCAGCGCGCTTCCTGTGTCGAATTGGTGACGTCATAGGTCATTGAACTCTGATAGATCTCCGAATTTGCCTGATGACAGATTTGTAAACCTTTGCGAGATCGTGTCGTAGACCAGTGATGGATTTTAGCTCTTGGCATACACAACTCTTCTTTTTTCCAATTTGCTCGATTACCTACATTATTTCTCCACGGTCTCCATGTCTATAGCTATTTGAATCACAATGACTTGATATTGACTAACCAACACTACCAACAACATAGTCAATAATGATTCGTAAGCTCAAAACAGTATTTACCTTATTCAATAGAAGATCAAGCGCAGTCGCCTTGATGGCAAAAAGTATATGTCATGTTTGTAAGTGATTCTATTTGTATATGCTACAACTGATCACAGATCAAAGGCATACACCTATCAAACTGTTTGGTAACTATCATCACCATCGTCGTCATCATCATCATCATCATGCATTCACCAAAACACAGCTACAGGAATAAGGTTGTTTGACGTTAACGTTAAATGCACGAGCTACAACAATCTTCTCCGTCTCGTGAGCTTAATGGACCTCTCTGGAGTGTTGTTCGACTGGGGAACCACATCAATAAAGCTCAAGGGTAATGTTGGTAATGCTGGTCTACCTCACTCCGCCGTATTGTTGGATACTGCTGGCAGGACCGCGTGTCCAACGTCAGGGTACTTGGGGAGACGGAGATGTCGATGGTCAGCTGCCTGATTCGTGATCGTCAACTGCGCTTCTTTGGGCATATGGCCGCCTCCCGGTGAGCGATCCCGTCCATCGCGTCCCGGGGCGGCCACGTAGCTCTTGGTTGGCGCAGCTGCGCGGGTACCTCAGGAAGTTGGGGGTGCCTTTCAGGCATGTGCGCCCATGAGTGAGTGAGTAATGCTGGTAAAACCATGTTTACGGTTATAAGACTCATGGGGGACAAATTCTTCACTGTCTATTTCCATAGCCTTCTTGTCTCAGAGGAGGTTCCTTATGTTACCCCCGTTGGGGCGCAGAAAACACACGCATCACATCAATAAGATCATAGGGAACATAAGTTGTGCGTGCACTGAATCGTAAATTTTCGAAAACAAAGTTTCCAATATGTTTCACGCTAAATCACAAATTCCACTTTTCGAATTCCAATGGGGGAATATATTTTTAGGATACCCTCCCAGAAATATGACTGAATAACAAACCTCGAGTAACGCGTAATCGACGATCCATTCGATACTGTTGTAGATTGTGGTACAATTTTTCCATTGACGAATCCTCTAGGGACCTGATAATGATAGGCGCACAGTCTACCACCCATATGGTTATAAATAGGATATGCTTCTGACTCGTCATTCCCTTGGCGCGGTTAATTCGATCGAGCCTTCTTTACCCCGGCACCACGGATTACTCTTTGCATTTTACACTCGGCTGATTATCGGGCGCATCGGCGTGTATTGATTACCTGCGTTCGTCCGTCCCAGATTCTCGGATAATTCTCGCCTTTTGAGATGAGAGGCAGCCGACCATTACCGTAGGCATGAGGGTAATATATTCAAAGTCACTGAATGTCAATGTTAGCTTCATCAGGTGGTCGTAGAAGCATAAGGTTCGGGTCACGCAGCATGGTTAATATTGTGAATAACCTCATCCAGAGTGCATGTATGTACGGCAGTGATTGGACGCATAGCTGGTGTCCGTTAACGGCTAATAGTGAATTTAATATGTCAGAGAAATTCATTTGAGTAATTGTAAGTAGCTGTAGGTGTATTTGCATGACCTGCATCGTGATTACAACAGGAAACTAATAGCATATAATTAGGGTATAGTAGGATCGATTTCCTTCGCGTACTTCGTGATTACTTTTACATCAGGAGAGCAGTCGCGAATAATTAGAGTAGCACGATCGGATATCTGGCTGAGAGGTTGGCATTCGTTCCTGAGTATGTAGCTAAGGGAGATGCGGGGGTTGACACCCCTCCTCTCCTGACGTTGCCGCCCATCACCGGGCGGCCCTGCATGAAGGGTTTGCATCAAAGCCTTCAGGTACTTTATTCCTAGAAATGGAGAAGATCCCGGCGGTTGCGGTCTCATGGTGCGCTCAGTCGAACCGAGGTGTCGACCACCTCCAGCTGCGGTCGACCTGGATTGAGCTGAGGTGGGCGTTCCGGTTTGGCACCAAGAGCATCCTCTAGCATCATGAGGATGTCCGTCTACCTGTCATGTCCTGTGAACTTAGAAGGCTTGATATTTATCAGATTTGTAGCTCTACATGAGGTGCCGGCGGGATCAAAGTGGGTGGTTACATCTACTACCGGTCTGGTCGCGACGATGTTCATCGTACACAGATACTTAGCTCTTGTTGCTGCTCACCACTTTACTACCTTTGCTCACACGAAAACGTCAATCAACTAGCGTATAACGGTACTGCATACCCACCTGAAACTTCACCTTCTTACTGTGGATATGCTATGTACAGTTACGGTGTGGGTAGTGGCGTTTGGCGATCCAGGTGTATTTGTGCTCCCCGTCTTGCAAGGCACGGTCGCTCACCGTCATGACTAACGCACTTCGCCGAATTCTTTGCCACTGCTGGCAGCACGATATGCAACCTCTTGATTTGGGAATGGTAATAGTTAGTCAGTGCCCGGTTCGTGAATGCGAATCGCTTCTTAGGTATGGCGCATCGAAAGATTTCTGTCGACTATGATCTGTCAAAGTAGGACCGCTGGAACGTCCTCGTAGCTCATAACTGATGCAGTTTCAATTATACTCCAGGTAGGTAACACGATCGTTGTCCGGAGATGATCGAGCGATTGGAAGTGTTAAGTGGGTGCGTCTGGGTGACTTCGAAGCATTTGCTAAGAGTGAGTGACTTCCAGGTGTTCTTTCGAACACCAACCATTCTATCTCCTATTACCTGGCGAACTGATCTGAGAATCGCCGCCAGGAGTATTTCTGAACAAGAACACCTGGGGGAGAGATACGCGCGGTCAACTCGTTTTCGAATTCGTCCATCAACTTATGCACCACATAATCACCAATAATATTTCGATCTAAGAAGTGGGAAGGATAGATTGGCGGAAGCAGACACGATGCAAGCACAATCCACAAACAAAATCACCACATCAATCAATCAGAACACGCTTGTTCAGCTGCATGTCCCTACTAGAGCTCTTAGGTCAGCTTCGGCGCAACGCCTTGAGATAACGTTCCGTTCTTTTACTAAGTTCTATGGCGATCGCTCGCTTGCTTTTGCTGCTCCCCATTTGTAGAATGGCCTCCCCAACTCTATCCGTTCGACACCGTCCGTGGCTTCCTTCAAGTCTCGTCTCAAAACTCATCTCTTCACACAGCATTGTCTGCCTGTTTGACTCCTTTGTTTCCTGTCCTGCTTTGTGTTGTTGCCTCTGTTCTGTCTTCTGTCTTCTTTATTATTTTTTCTTTTTCTGTTCGTCTTTGTTTCCGTTTTCTAGGTTTGTTAAAGAGCTTAGAGGCTTTTGCATTAGGCGCTCTATTGAGTCCTCATTATTATTATTATTATTATGTTACCCCCGTCGGGGCGCAGAAAACACACGCACCACATCAATAAGATCATAAGGAACATAAGTTGTGCGTGCACTAATTCGTCAATTTTCGGAAACAAAGTTTCCAATATGTTTCACGCTAAATCACAAATTCCACTTTTCGAATTCCAATGGGGGAATATATTTTAGGATACCCTGCCAGAAATATGACCGAATAGCAAACCATGAATAACGCGTTTTCGACGATCCATTCGAAACTGTTGTAGATTGTGGTTCAATTTTTCCATTGACGAATCCTCTAGGGACCTGATAATGATAGGCGCACTGACTACCACCCATGTGGTTATAAATAGGATATGCTTCTGACTATGTCATTCCCTTGACTATGTCATTCCCTTGGCGCGGTTAATTCGATCGAGCCTTCTTTACCCCTGCACCACGGATTACTGCTTGCATCTTACACTCGGCTGATTATCGGGCGCATCGGCGTGTATTGATTACCTGCGTTCGTCCGTACCAGATTCTCGGATAATTCTCGCCTTTTGAGATTGGATGCGAGGCAGCCGACCATTACTGTAGGTATGAGGTTAATATATTCGGAGTCACTGAATGTCAATGTTAGCTTTATCAGGTGGTCGTAGAAGCATAAGGTTTGGGTCACGCAGCGTGGGTAATTTTGTACTTAACCTCATCGAGAGTGCATTCATGTACGGCAGTGATCAAAACCATAGCTGGTGCCCGAGAACGGCTAATAGTGACTAATATATGTCAGAGAAATTCAACTGTGTAAGAGCCGTTCGTACATAGCTGTGGATGTATCTGCATGACCTGCATTGTGATGACAACAGGGAAATATTAACAACTAATCAGGGTAGTAGGATCGGTTATCGTCAGGTATCTGCTGTGGGTAAATTTGCTTGACATACATTGTGATTTGTGATTACAACTGGAAAATAATCGCAAATAATTGGGGTAGCAGGATCGGTTTCCTTCGGGCATCTGGCTAAGGGGTTAGCATCCCTCCAGGGGAGGTTGGGTTGATGAAGGGTTTGCAACACAACTTTCAGGGTTTTCATTCCTAGAAATAGAGAGGTTCTCGACGGTTGTGGTCTCATGGTGCGCACCGTTTCAGCGGTGCCGAGGTGTCGACCACCTCCCAGCTGCGGTCATCTTGGGTTGAGGTGGGCGTTCCGGGTTGGTGTTTAGAACATCCTCTAGCACCATGAGGATGTCAGTCTACCTGTCATGTCAAAATAACTTGGAAGGGTTCATATATATCGGATTTGCTGCACTACCTGAGATGCCTCCGTGGATATGTGGCTACATCAACTGCCAGTCAGGTCGCGACGATGTTCAGCGTACGCACAGAGTAGCTCTTGCTGGAGCTCACCACTTTAGTAAAAATGTCAGTTTACACTTCTATTGGCCTTCAATGGCAATAATAATGTAATGTGTATAGCTGATCGTAACTGTGTATACTACAACTGATTACAAATCAAACGCAGACGCAGTGGGAGTCAGAATACAAATTCCCATCGAACAGTTTGGTAACTATCATCTTCATCGTCGTCATCATCATCGTCATTGCTGGTTCATCATCATCATACATTCACCAGCTCCTATTCAACTACACACAACAATGTTCGTTGACGACATAATAAGTCGAGTTACACATAGCCTTGCATGCAAAATGGACCACTTCGATGTGTTGCTATTGAAGGGAAATCCAGCAATCTCTGACTTCGTTGTTCAGCGACTGGGCAACTAGACTGATAGAGCGCAATTGTATTGTTGGTTTCACCTAGTTGTACCCATAGGAGACGAATTTCTCACTGTCTCTTTCCAAAGTCTGTCTTAGAATGGAAGTGGTTTTTTTATGTTACCGCCTCCGGGACGAAGGAAACATGCAGCACATTAATTAGATCAGGGGAGTGGTGCATGAAGTGAATCGCCAATTGTTGAAACACATAATTTCTCAAATGTTTCACGCTAAAACACGGATTCCACTTTTCAAACTCCAATGGGGAATATTTTTTGGATACTTTCAATCATAGTGAAGACAAATAGGCCTATGGACAAATAACGAACCTTAAGTAACGCGTTAAACGGCGACGCATTCTAAAATGGTCAAGAACGTGTGCGATAGTTTCCATTGACAAATCCTCTGGAGACCTGATTATGATAACGCTGCTACCTATGGCCTATGGTTATGAATGGGGTTTGCTTCTGACTTGCGGTTGATTCGATCGAGCCTTCTTCACCCCGGCACCAAGGATAATTCCTTGCATTTCACAATCGGCTGATTATCGGGTGCATCGGCGTGTATTGATTACCTGCGTTCGTCTGTCCCAGATTCTCGGATAATTCTCGCCTTTTGTGATGAGAGGCAGCCGACCATTACCGTTGGTATGAGGGTTATCTACTCGAAGTCACTGAATGTCAATGTTAGCTTTATCAGGTGGTCGTAGAAGCATAAGGCCCAGATCACGGAGCGTGGTTGATATTGTAATAAATAACCTCATCGAGGGTGCATGCATGTACGGCAGTGATTGGATGCATAGCTGGTGTCCGTTAACGGCTAATAGTGAATTTAATATGTCAGAGAAATTCAATTGAGAAATTATAGGTTGCTGTAGGTGTATCTGCATGACCTGCATCGTGATTACAACAGGAAACTAATAGCACAAATTAGGGTAAAGTAGGATCAGTTTCCTTCGCATATCTGCTGTGGGTATATTTGCTCGTCCTACATTGTGATTACTTTTACATCAGGGAAGCAGTCGCAAATAATTAGAGTAGCACGATCGGATATCTGGCTGAGAGGTTGGCATTCTTTCCTGAGTATGTAGCTAGGGTAGATGCGGGGGTTGACACCCCTCCTGTGACGTTGCCGCTCATCACCGGACGGCCCTGCATGAGGGGCTTGCAACAAAGCCTTCAGGTATTTCATCCCTAGAAATGGAGAAGATCTCGGCGGTTGCGGTCTCATGGTGCGCTCAGTCGTACCGAGGTGTCAACCACCTCCAGCTGCGGTCGACCTAGATTGAGCTGAGGTGGGCGTTCCGGTTTGGCATTAAGAGCATCCTCTAGCATCATGAGGATGTCCGTCTACCTGTCATGTCCTGTGAACTTAAATGGCCTAATAGTTATCAGATTTGTAGCTCTACATGAGGTGCCGGCGGGATCGAAGTAGGTGGTTACATCTACTAGCGGTCTGGTCGCGACGATGGTCATCGTACACAGATACTTAGCACTTGTTGTTGCTCACCACTTTACTACCTTTGCTCACACGAAAACTTCAATCAACTAGCGTATAACGGTACTGCATACCCACCTGAAACTTCACCTTCTTACTGTGGATATGCTATGTACGGTTACGGTGTGGGTAGTGGCGTTTGGCGATCCAGGTGTATTTGTGCTCCCCGTCTTGCAAGGCACGGACGCTCACCGTCATGACTATTAACGCACTTCGCCGAATTCTTTGCCACTGCTGGCAGCACGATGCGGCCAACGTCTTGATGTGCGAATGGTAATAGTTAGTCAGTGCCCGATTCGTGAATGCGAATCGCTTCGTAGGTATGGCGCATCGAAAGATTTCTGTCGACTATGATCTGTCAAAGTAGGATCGCTGGAACGTCCTCGTTCTCGTAGCTCTTAACTGATGCAGTTTCAATGATACTCCAGGGAGGTAACACGATCGTTGTCCGGCGATGATCGAGCGATTGGAAGTGTTGAGTGGGTGCGTCTGGGTGACTTCGGAGCATTTGCTAAGAGTGAGTGACTTCCAGGTGTTCTCTCGAACACCAACCATTATATCTCCTATTACCTGGCGAACTGATCTGAGAATCGCCGCTAGGAGCATTTTTGAACAAGAACACCTAGTGGAGAAATACGCGCGGTCAACTCGTTTCCGAATTCTTCCATCAACTTATGCACCACATAATCACTAATAATATTTCGATCTGAGAAGTGGGAAGGATAGATTGGCGGAAGCAGACACGATGCAAGCACAATCCACAAACAAAATCACCACATCAAT
>JAODTT010011679.1:0-10726 GCA_025400115.1 Pentamera pediparva
TAAGATGTTGTTTATGATGATGAATATTATTATGATTATGATTATTAATGTCATTGTCATTTTTTCGGCCGTCTGTTCATATCCCCCTCCCCTGGATGAGGTATTGTATACACTATTTACCAGATAAAACAAAGCATGGTGGAGTTATCGTGTTTACAAGATTTTTCAAACTGACCTCTGTTATCCTCAGATGACACGACTGAATTCAAGGAATCAAAAATCATTTGCGACGTGTCGCATCAACTCATTTATAATATACAATAGCGTTACGATAGCATTGCGAATTTATGGAAGGGCTTACATGTAGTTACTTCATTCCGGAACGCGCGTTCTTGACAGCCGCAATCAAACTTTCCAGTTCTGCGTCCAAATCAACCGTTTCGATTGCTGTGGACGTTTCATGCGCACAAGCGATATCGCTCTCGGCGTCTGGGAGGATAAGGCATAGGAACGCCTTTCCGGTTTCCTGGTCCCTCGGGTACAGGACGATGGGGCCGATGTATGAGCCCTCCTCTACCCACTCACAAAGGCCCTGATGAGCAGAGGGATTGAAATGACGCAGACTAACACCTCGCATCCTCAATTCCGATTGGATATTGGTGAACGACATCTGCCTACCAGACTTATCCAAGGCCCCACCCACGTTAACCAAATTTGGTGGGATTTGAATTATTAGAGGTTCATACAGGCCCCTGGAGGAGCTTCCGGAATCTCCATGGAATTCCCCAGTGCGTAGAGTAACTTTGGCACACTTTGTGATTGTTGGATTGTTTTGACGTAGAAGCTTCTTGGATTTAAGTTTGCCAAATGACTGATGGTCACCAATGTTCACAGACACTGATAAAACAAATTTCAGATCCGGGTCGTAGGCTTGGGACAGCCGTTGTAAAGTTTTAGTCGATTTGCTGGCTAATTCGATCTTTGGGATTTCGGTAAGCGGAACGTAAGTTGCATCAGCTGATTGTTTGAGCAGCCCTCCGACAATGTACTCCCACCCCGACTCAATACTAGGGAAGTGCAATGTTAGGATGCCCCTTCCGCGAGACAGAAACTCTGACCTAGCAAGACGGGAGAGGGTTTCCTGAGTGTCTTTGTTATACCGGCAGTGGAACAGAATCTTTTTGCAGAGACTGGCGACATGACCCAAGGGGCATTTTTTCTTGTGATCAGGCCAGTGAGCTGAGCGACACCTACGCGAACAATAATACGTATAACAGTAGTGGCATGTTTTATACGACATCCGGGCGACCCCAAGTGATTCGGTTTTACCACACGACTTATTCCGACATTTGACAGATATCAAGTCATCATCAAATCCGGTATATCTCGATTTGATACGCGGAGTTCCGTCTGAAATCTCAGTGTCTGATGATACTCCTGAAGAATAACGCGCAGAATCGCCTTCCAATAGACTGTGGTCCAACGCAGTTTGCGATACAGCGGTCGAATTCGTATTCATCCCGAGGAATTGTTCATTCGAAACATCGAATGTCAACTTGCTTGCATTTTTCGACACTTTCCGAACCGGATAACGAGATTCCGTGGAGTCTTTATCAGAAAGATTTGCATTTGTCACAATAACATTGTCTTTGGTTGTGTCATATTTAGATTTTGGTGTGGAACATTTAGGCAACAAAACGTCTGAACCTATCTCATCATCCAATTCCAAATCATCAACACGGGAAACGAGTTCGTCGCATTTAGCAAATGAGCTTTGAAAGGTCTCGTTTCGGAAAAGTTTTGATTCTAGTTCATAATCCTGACGGAGTTTATGAGAGTTTGTTCTACTACGTACAAGTCCCGAAAAGTCATGATGATAAGATACCATGTGACATACCTCCGGGTGGTAGCTGTATGGTTCTTGTTCGCCAAAGCCATGTCCGACCCAGTCACTGCTCGGTCTGTAATAGGTCTTTATAGCAGGACTCAAGGCGTCGTCTTCCCCGGTGACGTCATCGGCATTGAAGAGCTGGCCGACCGTCGGGAGCTGGCTGCGGACGGCGGGCCGGGAACCTGTGTGGTCACTAGAAGGAAAGCTGTTAGTGACATCATTATCGTTATTTGGGTACACGGGGACAGAGTCAGACACCCCCTCGCTGCTGTAAGTTTTGAACATGTCTGAGGTTAAACAAAACACTGCCGACCCGCTAATAGATCGACTCGTCGGAGCCACTGCCTGGATTGGTTCCCTCGGTTTGCCTCTGGCGACATTCCCATTAGCACTGGTATGGTGGATCTCTCCGTTGACATGAGCTGCCTCTTTATAAGAAGTGTTCTCCGTTAGAGGAATAGTCCGAAATGCTGAGTTCTTATTTCTGCCCGCGTCCTCTTCAGCACGCGTGAACGATACTTGCTGCGTTGAATGTAGGTCGATCGCAGGTAGCGAAGGGCCACTGCTCTTTCGGGCATCCTCTTCCACTGGTGAAGCGTCAATGTCATCAGAGCGGAATGATCGTGTAGGGTTGCTGGGCGACGGTAACGGTGATGCGGCTGGACTCAAGCCACATGTGTCCACATTTAACCCCGCAAATGTCCATCGATCAGGAAGGGAATTGGTCGGTGAAAGCCTTCCTTCTTCCTCACCCGAATAATTATTACGGCGGAAATTAGCTGCAGTTAGGAATGGCAACTGTGTCGAAATGCCAAGTTTCCGATCTCCAGTCGGTGTAGCTGGTGTACTGGCTACCAGGCGCCTCGGAGCTTTATACTTATAAGACCAATAACTCGGTAAGCTCCTCACATCGCCATGCATCAATTTGTCATACTGATCCGACTGTCGAAACCACTCCGGCAGTGTTAGCCTTTTCAAGTTCTCTCGCATCCGCTCCAACTGTTTATTAATAACTCCGTCATCTGCAGTTTCGCTCCGGCCCTCTGGTTCTTCGGGCAGTTCTGGAGCAACCTCGGGAGAATGGAAGCTTGGTTTCGGCAGCTGAGATTTTTGCACTGAGAAATTAGACTCCGGAATTTCTAACTTCAGATGAGAGGCAGTGGGTGGTTTTGGTGGGACGCGAGCACCATCCTTCTGAGTTGTTTTAATCCGGTCAGTTACTGTACCATCTGCAGACTTCGGCTGAGTTTTCCGATAATTATTTGCCACACCAGGATCTTTTCCGGATTTCAGTTGCGAGCCGACTGTTATGTTGGCGCCGACTCGTTGACCGTGTTCCCTGTCGAGCGCTGTCTTAACTAGTTGTGCTGTGTTGGGTCCTGTTTCACGTGGCAATGCCCTTTGAGCTTGCGGTCGAGTTACTCGATCTTCAAAGCCATTGTCAATAACCGTTTGTTTATCGACCATCGCCGTCGCTTGGCGACTATCTTCAGATTGTTTATCTTCTTGGGTTATTCCTGTCCCGAGATTATTCTCCAAATCTGCGATGACGCTTTCAATTTCAGCCCGAGCATCTCCACTGAGTTTGCGGAACTTTCTTCTCCCCGACCGGTCTTTAAATTTAGATGACTTTGTTTGATCAGTGGCATTTCCCTCAATATGACCGATTCCATGCTCGGTCAGTCTTGCTGTCCCCGTCTCCATTTGCTGACCGGGCGACGCCGTTTTAGGTGAAAGGTTAAGCTCTCCATTTACACCATCGCGATTACTTGCCTTTTCCAAGGTGACGTCATTTGTTTGGACATCACCCCTAACAACCGCACCCTTCGGAGAATCCAAAGGAATACCTTCCATGAACGATGGGGTCCTTTGTACATTATTTGCAGCCGGTTGACCTCTGAAGACTTGGTGTTGTGCCGTCCGCGAAACATTCAAGTAGGCTTCTTTAGCTGGGTACACGATTTTGTGTGGTTCCGCAGTGCGTGAATCTATTACATTCAGTGGGGTATCGGAATACTTAACTCGTAGTGTGGTTGGTTCTGGGATTCTACTTTCGACTGCTTCGTCCCCCGACTGCAAATCCACCACTTGCGCCGTTCTGATCACGTCCTCTTCCATTGGTCGGCTGACCTTCAATGGCGACACAACCCTCACTGGAGACTCATGGTGTACAGCTTCAGCCGGTGAGTCATCATCCGTCGAGACATCGAAATCATCCTCTTCTACCAAGGGTGGACGAGGTCGCGAGCTGTCAAGGGTCTGGATTTGTGGTTGGATCTGCTCAGGACGTTCCTCACGGGGATTTGTTCCGCCGACTACCGAGTTTTGTGCCACTAGTGCAATCACGAAACTCCGATTTAAAGTCGGGGTTGGGACCGTACTGTTCCCTTCATCACGACTATCTTCGGAATCTTCATCGTCGAATTCTTCAACTGCTTCGAACTCGTTTTTCACCATATCTCCATCTGTGCTGGAATTATCGTCATCCATGATGAATGCCTCATTTTCACTTGAATCATCGTCCGGTATTTCAATGATAATTCGCCCCTTGTTCTCCATAGGCCCTCCGTCGTATGATGTTGTTCGTTGAGGTCGTCTAACCTCATCACCAGCCGGAAATAAATAATCAGGATCAGATGCGTTCACTTGTTTCTCATCCACGGGAGAACTTGCAGTCATTTCATTTGTTTGGGAATGTTTCGCATACGGTACTCTCAAAGGCAGAGACGGGGTAGCATAGAGGGGTGTTCTTCTCATCCCATTCTCAACCTCAGCAAATGTGCCATTCGGCAAGACCACGCGTTCCTCACTGGCAGCAATTGGAACGACAGATGGAAGCGGCTCCACAAAATCGGGTGTTTTCTGTTCCACTGCCACGTCCCCTTCATCTGTTAAGGACAATTCGTCTTCTGAATAGAATGAACTGTAATCACTGGCTATTTCAGTCCACGGTTCGGTATCTTCTGGTTCTTCGGGAATGGTTTCTAGTCTCTGGAACACCGGCTCCATTATGTGGTCGTGGAAATAGGGAAGAGCAGTGTCTCCTGCTTCTACGTCATCGTCGTAGTCGTCAAAATCGTCGTCATACTCATCCAGGTCAGGAATGTACATTGTCCCAGCCCTGCTCTGCCTTTCTTGTGGCTCCTCTGGCTGCAAATCATTGAAATGCATATAGTCTGAAGAATTATCAGACAAAGATCCCATCGGTTGAGAATAGACCCCGTCGTCATAACCCACCGTATCATCCGCCGGGTAGAACATGTTTCCTCCACCGCGCTGACTAGCATTGTGCTCTTCATCCTCTTCCGAGTCTGGATCATCGTACCGGTTGTGTCGGTCAGCATATTCGTAACGATATTGGTTTGGTTCCTGGTCAATATCATATTCCTCTTGGTATCTACTATGTACGTTACCCATATCGTCATCCTGATAATACCTGCTCTCATGGTCTTGTGTAGCTCCCTGCTGGTTTTGATCGTGAGACCATCTATCGTCACCATTTGCGACAATGACCTCGTGATTGGTAGACCCATCGTTCGCTTCATTGGGCAACGTATCTCTCCGGGTATCGTAACTCCTCCCATCTGGGTTTGTTTGAAGATCATTCACGAAATTCTGGCGCGGAGGATAATTATCTTGCCAGGAACTGTCACTATTCACAGTAACGGACGGTCCAAGACCATTCGCCGAGTATTGGTACAAGTACTGACCTCCCATATGTCCATCTACAGCCTCGTCACCTCCTTCGTTTTCTTCTAGATGTAAGGAATCAGACCGATGTTCCTGTTGGGTGTTACGTATTTCCTGACGATCATCTGTTCGGTAATGGTTGCCGGAGTGCCGAGGAGAACCTATTTGTGGTTGCATACTGGTATCGTCAACAGAACTGCCAGGCATGTCTCTGAAGTTCGTGGGTTCATCAATATTCTCAGTGACGCTTGGAGTTGGTTTAATTTGATGGTTCAACGAAGGTGGGTGATTTTGTATACCATCTTGCACAGTGTACGCCGAAGGTCGAAAAGCTGGCTCATTTCTTTGGAATTCTCTTGGGGAGGCGTTGGTGGTGTTCGGACTGACTTCGGCGTCAGAGTATTGCGGTGGCGGGGGTATTTCAGGTGACAAGTCTTGAAATTCAAATGCGTTGGATTCCACTTCCGCAGGTTGTATGGTGAGTGGTGGGCGGGGTGAAGGAACTGGAGGAGCTTTCCGCTCACTGAACCGGGACCCAAACCTTTCCCGCTCTTTATCATCGACTATCGGTAGTCTAAGAGCCGGTGTGGTGTCCGTCCGAGTTGTAGGTTCACTAGCCTCTTTCCCACTGTCATATTCCAGAACGCTGACTACACTGGACTCAGAAATACTCAAGGGAGAAATCAAATCTTCTTCGTATTCTCCATTATGTTGAATTTGACTTCCACTCCGCAGGTCATGGACTGTCGGTACTGCAGGATCAGGACTTCTGTCCTGTTGGGGTAGTGGGATCACTCGTTTGGTTACCTGTACACCTCTCAAACAGAAAACAGTCGAGAAGGGTTTCGGTCGTGGAGGTTCCTCTTCTACTGGTTGATAATGGATGACATCCTCGTGGTCTTGGATAGAATCATCGTCTGAACTTATATTATCATCCGTCAGTGCTGTAACATCATTTATTCGTTTCCTCTCCGCTGGTCGTTCGGGCGATCTGCGCAGTTTGGTCACATCTTCCGCAGTCACTGGGAGAACTCCTTTCGCTGTCTGCATTTTTTCTCCATGGATCTCTCTAGGCGATTGTTTAGGAGATACCTTTGATGGTTGTTGAGCACCTTGATTCGGTCCTCGAGATCCGCCATCTCGTTCAGTTCTCTCTGTTGGTCGTTGGGGCGATCTGCGCAGTTTGGTCACATCTTCCGCAGTCACCGGGAGAACTCTTATTTTCCCTCCTTTCGCTGTCTGCATAAGTCTTTCTCCATGGATCTCGCTGGGCGATTGTTTAGGGGATACTTTTGATGGTTGTCGAGCACCTTGATTCGGTTCTCGAGATCCGCCATCTTCTACTGGTTGATAATGGATGCCATCCCCGTGGTCTTGGATAGTATAATCGTCTGAACTGATATTGTCATCCGTCAGTGCTGTTACGTCATTTATTCGTTTTCTCTCTGCAGGTCGTTGGGGCGATCTACGCAGTTTGGTCACATCTTCCGCAGTCACTGGGAGAACTCTTATTTTCCCTCCTTTCGCTGCCTGCATAAGTTTTCCTCCATTGATCTCTCTATGCGATTGGTTAGTGGATACCCGTGATGGTTGTTGAGCACCTTGGTTCGGTTCTCGAGATCCGAAATCTCGTTCAGTTCTTATCTGGTATGGGGCTTGTTTGAATTGATTCTCAACTGGCACGCGGGAATTCACAGCCGGTTTGGGATGCATCACGCCTGGTCCATGGGATTGGACATTATCAGGACGATTTGGATTTGGGTGCAGTCGTTGGCGAAGGGTAGGACTGGGAGGGCTTTCGTTGGGTGATAGTCCAGCTCGACCTCTCTGTTTCCGCACACCTTCGTTATTCCCTAACGCAACATGTACTCCTGTGACATCGGTACGTCTCACTGCAGCTTCCTTACCAGGAACAACACGAGAACCTGCGATCGGCACTTCATTTGGTGACGGTTTTCTCTCTACCTCTGCGTTTACTTCATGGTCTTCCTCTGTTGATGAAAAGAGATCGAAAATCTGTTTGACACCCGCCTTCCTCTCCTCCTTTGGTTCACTCACAACGGGTTCTTCCAGTCGGGCATTCAGTCTCCTTTGCTCCATCATATCGAATGCAGCATTCGCCTTACTGTCATCAAAACCTCTCCGCACTGCGCCAAATTGACTCGGTTTTATCGAGTTTTTCTCGTCACCACTCTCATATCCGCATGATTCCCCTTCAGACGAATCTTTTCTCTCGTCATCTGAAGATTCTCCCAGCTCCGTGAACATCATGTCAACTGATTTTGGTTTGTTCGAGGCTTGGCTACTGCCTTCACTGCCGAAGTGTCTCCCGCCATAACTGGAATTGCTATCCCCTTTATATCTTTCTGAAATGATGGGCTTACTTTCGGGGACAGGCATCTTTCGGACTGAACGTTCATTTTTCATGCTTTCTATTGCTTCATCTGGAGGATCGCATAGTGATGTTTCCTTCCCTTTGATACGCGATGGGGGTGTGGAAGGGCGGTCGAATGTCGTCTCTTTGGGTCGTGCCCTCAACGAGGGCACAGGCATCGGACGGAGCGGAGACACAGGAGCTTCTGCGCGGAAATCATTGGATGCACCGAGAGTAGTCTCCTTCCCCTTAAATATCCTGTTCCCCTTGTTAGCTTCATTTGATCTCCCAGCCAGATCGAACGAGGATAACGGTACCTCATACCTGGGATTTGTATCCTCTTTAGCACTATCACTGGACTTGTATGGTTGTTGGTATTCTCCCCGGCTCCGACCAGCTCCTGCACCTCTGTATGAGAGAGATTCTTGGGATATTGCACTAGAATTGTTTGTTTGTGGCACAGCATAAACGACATCCCCCTCACCTCGACCCATTGGAACAGGTCTCTCACGTTCGGTAGTTTGTCGTTTCTCTGTTAATGGAACACCCTGCTGAACCTGTTGCTGTTGTCTTCCCAGATGGAATACACGGCTACTATCATCGTGTGCCTTCGCGAGGTTCTTCATGTCATTGTTTCGCCGCTCTCTCGCACGTTGCCTCTCCAGAGAATCATGATCCTCTGATGACACACTTGGTGACACCCGAGTTTCACGGTCCATGATCATCTCCCGATCTCTTTTCTTTTCCCGTTCTTGTTTAGTTTCGGCACCTGGTTCCCAGTAAAAGCATGTCTCCATTTTCTTCGGTCCCTCGGGAACTTTGTATCTACCAGTCCTGCCTTCCTCGCTGGAACCACTCGCGCCCCTGTCCCTCCCATGACTGCTACTCGTAAACACTGAATTTTCTTCTGAAGAACCACGGTCGGAGATGTCGCCCCCGGGGACCGTTAATCGGGTCCCTCCTGCTCGTTTGTCATTTTGATTTGCTCGTGGCGCGGAATGGACAGTTACTTCCACTGTGGGAACAATGTGTCTCTCTCGTCTATTTGGATGACTGCTGTTAAATTCTGAAGGCATGACATTTTGCAGACTCCTACTCTTAGCTCTACTGCCAAGGTCACCATCCCGTTCGGTCCTTGTGTCCCGGGTAGAACCCCTCGTTTGATTTTGATGATGGGAGGGAGCCATGTAGTGTTTGTCACTCGATCTTCTGTAGTGTTCTTCCTTGTCAGAACGTGCATCTGGTATTCTATTCCTTGGTTGGCGAGAGTTGCTTTCTTGTGCCATCCCAGCGGGATTGGAAGACGACCTGTGGCGTGTATCCCCATTGAATTGTCTACTGGGTAAACTTGCCGAATTTCTCGGCTCATTCGCACTGTACCCGCGTCTGGCACCTGCCGCACCTCTGTCTCTTGGGGCACTGCTTTGGCGAGGGAGGGTGCTTGATCTATGCTCGCCCTGGCCAACATTATAGAGGTGTCTCTCACTGGGGCCCATGGGTTTATGGTGGACGGCAGGAATGTCATATATAGGCCTCGGCCTCTTTGGTCCATCAGGTTGATCTCGCCCATGGCCCCTGGTTTGGTAATTCGTTCGATCAGGCAGACTCTGCGCAGAATGTCCCCGCGGGCGCTGATAATGCCTCTTTTCCACGGGGTACAACTCCGACCGAGTCTTGAAACCAATATCTGGGTTGCTCCTCCCCCGGAGATTAGGCGGTAAGCTACTGTGTGATCGTGACCCTCTTACTAGGCCCCGCTCTGAAAAACTGGTGGGAGACCCCGGTCGAGGGCCCGGCTTACGAAAACTTCGCCGTAACGAATGAGTGGAGGGGGGTGGCAGACTTCTGACGCTGCTGCTTCGCAGGGACATTCGCTCAAATTCATCGCCGGGTGGGGCCAATTGAACACGGCGCCCCTTCGGCTTCTTTTTTGCTCTTTTCTCTGCCTTCCGTTGTTCTTTTTCAATGGCATCAGGGTCCCTCACAATAACCACCCTCTTATTCCCAATTTTAGCGTATCTTAAAAGATTAGGATCACTCACCGGAACTTGGAGGGGTGATTTCTTTCCTCTCTTGAGGAGATCCATTTCGACAGTATTTCCGTTATTCCGTTTTATTTCCGATAGTTCCCCAGCTCGGGTGGGGCCAGTGTTATCGTTCCAGTTTACCCTGTCCTCGGGCACCGTGACAATCTTCACAGATTCATCGCTCTGACATTCTCCGTCCTTCGATACACTCTCATATCCTTCGAATTTCCCAACTACTGCGAAAAACGCTACATCACGATCAGGCGGACTGACGCCCACAAGATCGGCGTCGCCATTACCACTTGTTGAAATGTGGAGACTGTCAGTACCGTTGACAACATTATAATCAACAATATCCAAGCCAGCAGTGTTACTTGTGACAATGCGCTGACTGTGTTTTGTGCCTTCGCTTGTCAAAACAACGTTATACCGTTCTGAATTATCCGCCGAATCGCACTGACAAAATAATACTCTGTCTATTTCGTCTGTATTGACACTGCCGTCAGAATCCTTTATACGAATAAATCCACATATTCCACAATTCTCCTCTCGGCAATAATTTCCACCGTTATCACAATAACAAGTCTCTCCGTTCGAATACACAGTACGCAGTCCGGTCGTAATTGCCCCTTGATAACACACGGCTGTTGCACCAGACGCGCTGTGCCGTGGACTTCGTTCGAGGCAGCCACTCGTATTGATTACCGAACCGTTACTCACGAGAAATTCTTTTGTTATTCGCTCATCCGTGGCGTTCAAGCGGCTATCAGTCACGGCAGTTGTGCATGTTGATGTCGCTTGGCT
>JAODTT010011790.1:0-10725 GCA_025400115.1 Pentamera pediparva
AATGCTCTTTATTACCTAGCATTGAGTTGAGGTAGTGAATAAAACTGCACCAATCTCAACTGAGTTACAATATGAACATGTGTAACACCAACACACAATCTGTGCTGTCACACAAAGGTCTATGTCACTGTAGGGGGCCTATCATGGCTCACTATAAGATTGGTTCAATCTAGTTTTGATGAGTTGTACTGATGTTAACTGAATGCTAAGGGTGAATAAGCAATCAATTTAGGTCTAATTACATGATGTTCTCGTCATTTGAGTAGCATACAAAAATATTGAAGGACTCGGAAAGGACTCGGACCGAGTCCTAAGGGCCGAGTCCGAGTCATTGACCTCCGAGTCCGAGTCCTTCAAACAAGGCGATCGCCGAAAAGTGTCTCGCCTGGTTACGCGATCGGTGGTTTTTCTCAGAGTTGTCACGTCAAAAACTCCAGCGAACTGTTCAACTTTTTCCACTAATTCAGTATAGTGTATGTTGGCTTCCCCATTAAGCACATCAAGCTCTATCACATAACCCACCAAAATATTATTTTTTTGCCCATAACTCCTTGAATAAGCACTTTCTTTTAAAACTTGACCTTAACCATATAACCTTGACCTTTGACCTTCTGACCTCATTACCAGAGGTTGTTTGACACACCGATTCCAAAAAAAAGTATTACAAATCTATATGAACACCCTAACAACAATAATTTTTGGAGTAGGAATTTGACCTCCGATGACCTCGCGCACGAAGGTCACACAGGGTCAAATCGAGGCTCATTCTGACCAGAAGGTGCCATTGACATCCGAAAATGGTAACGAAAATATGATTCGGCATAAGAACAGCGAGAAAACCCAGTAGAATAAAAATCACAGAATGTATGCAAATTAGACATAACAAATGACCTCTGATGACCTCGGCTCTGCAACTAAACTTCTCGGGACTGAATGTAGACTATATCCACCAAATTTTGTGAGAATCCAACAAACTTGAAAAAATTGCATACGTTGTGGCTAAAACCGACCTTTGACCTCCCGTAACTCCAAAACCGGATGTCCGATTGAAGTGGGAGTTGGTTTTCCTATTAGGCACATCGAGCTCTATCACATAAGCCAAAAAAAATCACTCATTTTTTTCTTTGCCCGTAACTCCTTAAATAAGCACTTTAAAAAAAACTTGACCTTAACCACATGACCTTGACCTTTGACCTTCCGACCTCATTACCAGGGGTTGTTTGACCCACCGATTCCAAAAAAACAGTATTACAAATCTATATGAACACCCTAACAGCAATAATTTTTGGAGTAGAAACTTTGACCTCCGATAACTTCGCGCACAAAGGTCACACGGGGTCAAATCAAAGCTCATTCTGACCAGAAGGTGCCATTGACATCCGAAAATGGTAACGAAAATATGATTCGGCATAAGAACGACGAGAGAACCCAGTAGAATGGAAATCACACAATTTATGCAAATTAGACATAATAAATGACCTCTGATGACCTCGGGCATGCAACTAAACTTCTCCGGACTGAATGTAGACTATATCCACCAAAATTTGTAAGAGTCCAACGACCTTGAAAAAATTGCATACGTTGTGGCTAATTAGACTTCCTAATTAAACACATTAAATGACGTCCGTTTACCTTGACTGTGATATCAGGTTCATCGGGGCTGAAAGAAGAGCACATCCACCAAGTTTCGTTCAAATCAGAGTAACTTTCAAAAATTGCATTAATTAGGCTAATTAGGGTACTTAATTAGCATATATCGGGCTGGAAATCTAATCAGTTCGTCTACCCTCCACAGCTATCATATATACCAAACTGCATCAAAAACGCAATCATCAATCTTGAGATATCTTGCACACAAGCTTCCAAGCCAATTTTCATTAAATATGCTAATTTATGCAAATTAGTTTGATCGATTGTCACGAAAAGTGGTGTGCATCGACAACTCCCAACAATACACACCCACACAAAATTTCAGCATCGGGGCTGCAATGGTTCAGAAGATACATGAGTGCACATACAGACAGACAGACGGACAGACGGACAGACACACAACATAGTGATCACTAAGTCTCTCCTTGAACAAAGTTCAGGCGAGACAAAAAAGGACTCGAGACCTGAGTCCGATCACTCCACACCTGCAGCACTCTTCCTCCTGTTTCTACCACCATCCCTGTCCGCAGCAAAACGGAGCCATGCCTTTTGGACGTCTTCCACCTCTGAGCTGGAGGCCGACCTGAATTTACTCGTCTTCTGCACTGCCCCTGGGATGAAATAAACAACAACGAATGTAAGAAACCTCATAGCAGTAAATTAGTCCTATATATATTGCCACCTTGCTCATCAAATTTGCCCATAGTACAAACACATATTGAACATACATTATTTCAAGCATGTGTACAGTACAGGCATGAACATCGCTCACCACATTCTAAGGAATGTATTATTTAGACGATTTGTAATGTGAATAGGAATCTGCATTCCTTAGTCTATTGAAGGAGTTGTTGGTTATGTTGACATATATCCCCCATCACAACGACTCTGGTGCCTTTCAATTTGGTGTTGTGTGACTTGAAACTCACAACGATGTGGTGGGAGATCCCACCTTCCCTGACTTTCCCCAACCCAGTGCACCCTTTCAATGTTGTCAGGGGATGTCTGCAGACCAAGCTTTTCAGCCCTGAGGGTAGTCACAACTTGTGCTAGGTCCTCATCAGCTGCTTCCGAGATACCAAAGATGCATAAATTTTCTCGACGAGAGAACTGTTCCATCTCAGCCGAACAGTTACTAACCTCAATGTTTTGTCATTCAAGTGTTCTCAGATCCGGTTTAGGCGGAGGATCTCATCTCGATCTCATTAGCAAGCTCGAACAGTGGCGTCTCATGCTGCTCTATTTGTCCATGGCGATGTTAAATTTGGTAGTGGCCCCCTTCTCGATACATGCCTGCAATATCTCTTCAAATCACTTGTTTGCAGTAAGATTTTCATGATTAATTGCTGTCACCATTTCCTCGCTTATGGGAGCAAAGGGTAATTTAGTAAAGTGCCCCGGGTGACTGGCATGTTGGGGCCTTTGGTATAAACGATTACTGCTCCTGGGTCTCTGTAAGTGGGACTCTAATAAGCGGGCCTTGAATTGCTTCGAACAGAATTAATGACTGCAGCCTTAGTTACCATGGAGTGTTCACATTGGTTGCAGCGCCTGGCTACAATAATTTAGCCTAAGCTAGTATCCCTTGTGAAAGTATATCAGATCACTGTTTTAGCAAGGCTTCCGTTGCTGAAACTGGAATGTTCACAAGACACAGCATTCCACAACGATTCAACATGAGGATAAATATATAAAATACCAACAGGGAAATTTTCAATGAAATTTGGGAATCTCTAAGGTGAGTATGAAGGCATCCACCATCAATAGGGGACCAGCAACTTCGAAAAACTTATACCTGACCCAATCATGTGCGGACTTGATGCAGAGGTTCTTTGCAGGATTAAAGGGTCATGATTTTAGTGGAGTTGCAGCAAGTCAACTATGCCTGATTGTATGAAGCATTGAAGCTCATGTAGTGATCCTGTAGTGTGTACCCCTGGTGTCTGCCCAGAAGTTCAGGATCTTTACTTCTTTCATATTCGATCAATATTTATCAGCAGAGTCAAGGAATCACCAAGCCTAGTATCTTACAGTGCTGGAGGACTCGAGACCGGACTCGGACTCGAGACCGGTCTCGTGTCCTTTCTTTGAAGGACTCGGACTCGGAGGTCAATGACTCAGACTCGGACTCGGCCCTGAGGACTCGGGGACTCTGTCCGAGTATTTCCGAGTCCTTCATTATTTTTTTATGCTACTAAAATGACGAGAACAACATGTAATTGGATCTAAATCAATTGCTTATTCCACCCTTAGCATTCTAGATTGAACCAGTCTCATCGTGAGTCTACATAGACGCTTACAGACATAGTCGACCTTTGACGGTGTGAGAGCACAGATTGTGTGATACACATGTTCATATAGTAGGCCTAACTCAGTTGAGATTGGTGCAGTTATATTCACTACCTCATTTCAAGGCTAGATAATGAAGATGAGGTGTTCTTTAAGGTACTTGTCTCTCTTTTACAACCCATGCCATCAAATGATATTGCTCTCCAATGTATTCATAGTGTAGGCTAAATAGATATTGATGGTGTTAACATGAAGGAGTGGAACATCTAGGCCTACATGTTTTCCTTAGACAGGGCTTTCACAGACTGAACACTCACATAATCATCCTGAAAAACGAATCTCACGACATGTTAGTAGTTTGAAGGCGCTTGCTTGGCATTGAGCATTACTGGGATCCTTAGTGATGTAGATGTGTGATTGAAACAATTGCTTTTCGAATTTGCATAAGGACTCCGGGACTCGGACACTGTGACTCGGACTCGGAAGTCAAGGACTCGGACTCGGATGTCAAGGACTCGGACTCGGACAAGGTGGACTCGACTACAGCACTGGTATCTTACCTCATCTTTACTGAATATTGGCTTCGAATTCCTGAACACCTAATAGATACCACTAACCAGTATCATGGCCAGTCATTTTTCACCCGCCTTTTTTCAAACCTGAACTGCTGATGAGGGTTAAACTGTATATGAATACTCACTGAGAATCACATTGTTTAACCCAAGCTTAGAAAACGTTTTTTTCTGATTTCGTCCCATCCAGTTGTATTTCATAGCCAGCTGGTTGGTTAGGCAAGTCCCCATGATTCTTCTAACGACGTCATCTACCCGTCTGCCTCCAACTAATGACAGGAACGATACCTTGAAACGAAGAAATAAAAACATATTGAGGTGAGAATCAGTTGCTAGAAAAACACTCGAATGAACAAGCATTCAAGCAATTCAAAGAACCCTTTGACCTTGCCATGTTTCTTATGGGGAACATTTTGAAGAGGGTGGAATCACCTACTGTACTATTACAGCGGTGTCCACAGTGACACAAGCACAGCTGTTCTCCTCCAAAGAAGCAGACCTATCAATCTCCATTAAGAACATTCTATAGAAGTCCACTATATCCAGGACTTCAGTTTTATAATTATTTACAGCTCCCCCAGTCAGGTAATATGGTACTTCATGGCTCATTGACCAGCACCCAGTGAGTGGGAGAACTTTGAAAGAGCAATTGATCTTGAGGGCAGTGACCATTAATCCCATCAGTGCTGGAGGAGTGGAGGACTCAAGTCTGGTCTCAGTCTCAAGTCCTTATTTTCAAGGACTCAAGAGTGCAATAACTCGACCACAAGGACTCATTCCGAGTCCTCTGTTTTTGTTGTTGGAACAATTTCCATTTATCGGTTGTGCGATGCGACTGACATTTCTTTTTTATTTCTCGCTGCGATCATATCAATGTATAAAATAGACTCAGAAATTGACAGATTCAACAATCACATTGAATTACGTGACCTGGAAATTAACAATGTATCCGAATGTGAACACAAAGAATTCAATTACTACAAAGAATATGACCCATGGCGAATTAATGTGTCAATTCTACAAAAGAACACTTGCTCAGGTTTTTGATAATGATACTAAAATGGACCTGAAAACACCCCAAACACATTACGATCACAAATCGAGCTGCGAGAGAGAATGTTACATCCTAGCTGCATACTACACTATTTCAAGATAACACTTCAAACCATGTGCTTCTCACGTTGGGATTGTAACTATAAGGACTGCATGCTCTTTCTGCCTAAACATGGCAACTACAATGTGAAGTGAGTGAATGAAGCTATTGTCTTCTCAAAAAGGGGACACGTAAGTCAATACAATTGCTTGAAGAATTCATTTAGTGGCGTTGGGTGTGAAGGATACTGGTACCATAGCATCTGCCGCTGCGGTGTCTAGGCAATAACCATTTGGCATCCTTGGATGGGTCAAAAAGTGAATGTCGTCACTCAGCTGTGGCCAGCCAATTATGTTATGGCTTTGGCGTGTAGCTGCCGCTTCCGCCGGAAACTTTGTAGCATGAGCATGCTAACGCTTTAATGCATATTGTCCGATTTTGCTGAAACTTAGCACACATGCCCGCTCTATTAGAATCTTGGATGGGTTCAATGTTGGGTGTCGCTAGTCGCTGCAATGCTGGGGGCCACTAACTTGCATACTTCAGATCAAATTTTCCTGACATAATTGGATGTCATTTTGAGAATTTGAGCCTTTGAGGCCATCAAAAGTCAAATACAACAGCTTCCAATTTATTCTCCCAATTGTCAATAGCGAAGATCTAAGCTATGGGCTCACTGCAGTCTGCACCTCCCAATTGAGTGCAAAGTTGAATAGGGACTCGAACCTTGTGACGCGGAGCCAATTAAGGACTCGGATGTCAGGGACTCGACCCCAGCACTGTTTTCCACGAAAGTGTAGTTTTATAGTAAGCAGTAGAATCTTCATTCTATTTCACTGCCTTTAATGGTCTGGAACATCTGTCAGAATTTTCCCCTTCGAGGATACATCAACAAGGGCATACTGTTAACCGCACAAACCTTTACAGGCAGGCTACTGTGCTAAAACGTGAGAAAAAACAATCAGAAATCTAGAGAGACTTGTAAATTCATTGACAATTAAGTTCAAATTCACCAGCCCAACAGTTCCCCAATCCATTGAAGGGCAATGGAAGAGTGATGAATGTGACTTTGTCGATTATGATCTCTTCTGGTCAGGGCACTAAGAAAATCCGGTCAGGGCACTAAGAAAGTAAAACTGTCAATCTGATTTTCAATCAATAAAACAGCAAAAATGAGGCAAAACCATTGTCCTATGACGTCACGCGGGGGAGAAATGAGACCTCCTCAATACAAAGTCAATGCAAATTTTCTTTTTTCAGAACTCTCCCACACGAAAATGGTGAATCGATATTGAATGAAAAGACACATTATTATTAGGAATATACCGAAGGAAACTTTCATTGATTTTGAAAATGGAAATTAATTAACGTTCCTCTCCTATGGAGGAACAAAACTTGGTAATTACTGTGTAGTCTCAACAGCAGTAGCCATTTGGGTTCCCCGCGTGACGTCATAGGTCCAGAGCGATTAGTGTAGATATTTTGAAGACAAAATAAGTTTGAGACTTGAAATTTGGGATTTAGGGGTTATAAAAAACACTCTTTCTATCTATGTGAGTGCCAAAACGATCAGACGTCGTTTGAAAATTTTCACTTTCAGTCATGAAAATAGCATCTTATCATGGAAAAGTGGCAGAACCCAATGTATAGGTGTCAGAAATTTCCCCACTGGAATAATCAGCCGATGGTTGATTCAGGATTGCCATTTCGTTGGACTTTGTAGTGTTGATTTGGGGAGGGGCTGGCTGGACATATAGACTTCCGAACATAGATTCAGGGGGTACTTTAACTGAACATGCAGACACTGACGGCAGTGCCAGCCAGTGGAGCAAAAACAATTGGAGACAGACCCCTGTCACCCCTCACATTCAGTGTCCAGAGCTGTTAAGACGTCCAGTTTCATTTGCAGGGACCCCTTGGCAACATTTTTGTGGGATTGGTAAATTTGGTAGAATTAGTGGTGCCCTGTTAGCCAATTCTCATTCACTTCATAATGGCTGGGATTCTCAGGAAAATTGCCTTCCATAGTCAGATTGAGGCATCACATTTACAGATGCAAACATGTTCGTAGGAAATGCTGACCACAGGGTTCACTGTTACTGTTTCTGGTTCATTTTTAAAGCTTTGTGCATATCAAGTAAATGTGTTAACCTACTTCCAAGGCATGAATTAGGATCAGATTGGAATGGAACAAGGGATAATGTACTGTTATAGTGTAATCCCGGGACTCGGGTAGGGAAGGAACACTAGGGGCTGAAAGGCCTTACAGTGATTAACTTGCCCCAGCTCAAACAAGAGTGCCAATGGCACAGTAGCTCACCTAGTACATGTAAATTTTATTTGTTTCACTAACTGCAACCATGATGAGAAGTGAATAACTGAGCTAAACCTTGATGTCATGATGGCATTGGGATTTTGGACCATGAAATCCTTAAAATCCAAAAGGTATGAGTGGGGCCCAGGTCTCACTCTGGTCCCCGAGCCAAAAATTCCTGAACACGCCGAAGGTTCCGCTGTTAGCCTATCACTATGACAGAACATCAGTACTGTGCACTGACATTTGTAGGCGGAGAAGCATTGTATGTGATTCCACAATCCACATTATGGGGCCCAGGGCCCACCAAGAGCCCCGGGTTCGAAATTCCTGAACACCCCGTAGGTATGGCTGTTATCACTATGACCGAACATCAGTACTGTGCACTAACATTTGTGGGAGAAGAGCTCATTTTGTGTGATTTCACATTATGGTCCATCGAAGGTTGTAGGAAGAGAAGCAATTTGAAGTCAATTGTGAACAGATAGATAGATAGATAGATACATACAGCTGCAGTATCACAATAGCTCACCTAGCCATATGGCTATGGTGAGCTTACAAGAACCTCCCAATTCTCACCAGTTTCCTTGCTAGTCCCTTGTCCTCTTGTAACTTCAGATCCAAATCATCAAGAGCTTCAGTAGAGTCCACTGGTAGCCCAAGTTCGGCATCTATGCCCTGCTTCTCATTTTCTGGATCATCAGCCAACTGAGCGTAGAGAGCATCCACCTTGCATTTGGTCCCCTTAACTTCAGCAAGTAGCTCCTTCTGGTCAGCTCGAATGGACTCCAAGATGAGCATGATTTGTTTCTGAAGAGGTGAAACTGCGAAGAGGAGAATAACAGTGGAGATCGAACCAGGTGTCGGTGTTCGATGCTGTCTGAATTACTTCAAACATGATATGAAGCCCTTTGTTCCATACTCCAGATGTCAGTCTGTCAATTTCACACATTTCCATCGCTTTTTTGTTCATGATTATAACTGTCTATGAATTTTGCAGACTTCAGACATCCCTGCATGTAACAATGTCAGTGTGAGACTCAAAACAACTTCACACCACCCAGTCGTGATGGAATTGACACAACTGGCATGTTGGTACCTCCTAACAACCAGTGATATCGTGAATCTGTGCCAACCACGAGCTACGAGGCCATCCTGGCCACAGCACACCGGTCATGTACTGGCTTTCCTTGTTTCCTGCCAAGATATCGTCTGCCGGTAGCTGTGTCATATGCACAAGGAAGCGCAGTTAATCGTCGCAAAACAGACTTCTGACCGACACCACCACGCTCGCTTGCAAGTACTTGTCTGTTGCATGGTCTGCCGAACTAGACTTTAGCCAAACTACAAGATGTTCAGAACTATGCTGCTAAACTTATTTTGCGTAAATCTAAGTTTGACAGTAACACTTGTCTTAAGAAATTGCACTGGCTCCCTATCAGGTGAAGTATTTTGTTCCATATTCTTCCATATCTTTCAAGTGTGTGGTAGGGAGAGGCCCTGCTGAATTGGTTGTGTACTTTTCTATTAGAGCGCCACACAGGTACGGTTTAGGATTGAGAAATAATTTTCCCATGTATATTGTCCTTAAGATTAACTGTGTGTTGTTTGGTGACAGGGCGTTTTCGGTGGTGGGTCCTCGGAAATGGAATAACCTTCCCGATAATGTTGAGTGTACTAACTATTATACTAGTTTTAGGAGAAAGCTGAAGACATATTTGTTCACTTTGGTGTTCAAATAATACCTTTGTTAGGCACTGCTGCATACTTCATTGTTTTGTAGAAGCGAGTGCTATATAAATGTTGTAATAATAATAATAATACTTCCTTGATACATTCCTCCCTCAATTCGGTTTCCAATGTGCTCAAAACTGAATTTTGTCTTCGAAAGAGAGACATTGCATTCCAGGATGCATAGAAGTAGCTCCCATATAATTCAAAGATACATATACTCACATTTACCCAATTAGCATATAAATGGAGAAAAGTAAATTGAGAAATGCCTGAGACTGTCATGGACTCGCATACAAACCTCCGGATTAAGAGCCCGACGCATGAACCACTAAGCTACACTCTCGATCCCACAAAAATCTTGGATGATTTGTACGAATGCATTCATTTGGTCCCATAGATATACTCATCAGTCACTGAGATCATATTTTCAGTTTTGGATGGAAGAAAAAAGGTGAAATTCAGCATCTGAACTTGCAGTAGAATCACGATTCTAACTCACTCAAGACATTTGGCGAATTGGCTGTGGTTAGAGCAGGTGATCTGGATTGAGGCGTTGACTGTGACCGATGGGTGGTGGGTGTGATCTTGTCAGCAGGAGGTCGGGACTGTAGTGCTGGTGGTGACGGGAGTGAGGGTAGCTCAGGGAGAGTGGCAGTCTTCTTGCGGCTTGAGGCAGCTACGGGATCCTTCCTAGGGCTCCGCCTAATTGGAACAACCTCCTCGTCGCTGTCGGTCACAACGTAGCGTTTATTAGCACTGAAGATGAAAGGAATGAGAACTTTTATGCAACAAAGTGCTTCCATTGGGCAATCATATGCCGATAACCGGACCTAGAGCAGCGGTTCTCATTCTTAATTTTGGGGCATGATTCACTTATTACAGTGCATAACGAGGGGTTAACTTCCCAATTAGAATAGTTGAATAGTTTCACCCAGAGGTATCCTTCATGAGTTTCACCCACCTATATCCTTCATAAATATCCTGGGTTTTTTTTTTTTTGGGGGGGGGGGGGGGTGAGGGAGTTGTAATATAGACCAGTTGGGTCGGGCGGCGGGTGGGGAACGAGGGTTAAG
>JAODTT010011901.1:0-10723 GCA_025400115.1 Pentamera pediparva
TTGGGGGCTGGGTTAAAACTTGGCAAATTGTTTGGGTTATTTTGGTTTAAAACGAAATTTAATTTCCATTTTTAAAAAAATGGGGTAATTTACTACCCCCCCCCCCCTACCCCTGTCATGATGAGTATGTTAGTTGAGACAACTTAAGTTACACCTACATGATATGACTGTTGATCATGAATAGACCATATCACCTGACCTGAACACCTTGTATATGGCATAGATGTACAATATCTTCCAAATGCAGGAGCATTTTGTACATTTTCGCAGAGGGCGAAATGAGATTTCTACATGAACTTTGACCTCAATTTCACCGACACCCCTGAATGGCCCGATGAACCTTTGGGCTATACCTGGTGATGATTGTGGACAGATAGCTAAATGGATTGGGTCCATGCTTGAATAGTCACAATAGGACACCCAGCTATATGGCTGAGGTGAACTTAAAATCATGAACATCCGGTATCGACTGAATGACAGCTATGTTGTTTATTGATGAAGGCTCTTCTATACTTGATCCATTACTTTATACTCCAGTGGAAGTAGTAACCACGTAAGTTTTAAAACAAGATTGAGTAAATTCACAGGCCAAAGGTCACGTAAATATAACTTCATTCATTTTTATACCTTTGGGATAGTTCACTAAGGTAATCTAAACGGCAATTCATATTTCAGCCGATGAGTGTACGAAAAGGAGCAGCAACTGTTGTTGCACAACACGTATTGTGACGTCACAGGGAAGGGGGGTGTTATGCGAGAATCTCTGCAACACAAAGCCAATTCAAAACATAGTATATACTTTTTAAAAAACAGTAACGAAAGGATCTAGATAGAAACTTACACAATTGTTCACAGAATATTACAGAATAATCTCATTAATTTCTTACCTTAAGACCTTCGCGTCTTCCCACTCCCCCATGACGTCATCAATTCCGAAAAGTGAATTGAAATAACTCGGCAATGCAACATAGTAGAATCTTCAAATTTGGGGTGTGGGGATTTCATGTGTCTTCTTGCTACTTATGGTAGTTGAAATAGAATCTGTTACATGACCTTTGGCCTTTAAAAGTACCCAGTTGCACCTGGGAAGGCTGACATATCATGTTATGATGTATCAAACAACGAAGATTATCTATCACAGAAATATATTCTTGTGCATAAACGTAAAAATCCCTGTGTTTACCTCATTTGGTTTATTCAAGCTTTTCTTACCTGCAGAAAATTTGCATAGGAATGGAAGTCGGCGATAACAGGGATCCGCCCCTCCAGGCGTTGATTGGGTGTCTTAGAATTCTGCTGCTCTTCGACACAGCTGCTCTCCCTCTCACAAGTCAGTAGGTCGCCAGCGCTGATGATGTCGACTGGGGAGTCCACATCATGACCGGGTACATATGTGTGCATGTGATGCATGATGCGATAGATCCCTTCTGATGTGTTCTCATCTGCCATTAGAACGCCTAAGTTCACCTGAAAGAGTGCATTGCGTTGTATAACTTGCTTTGCTGTCCCATGTACATGCAGAATTATCTGAATCTTGCTACTGTACATCATTTGAGTGAATAACCAGAATATAATGCACATGGTATATTTATATGGCGCCCCTATATCTGCCATTGCTGCTCAACATCATCACCCCTGCTCATATGAAACCAAGCACACACTCTGATAAACCCAGAGAGTATATGGCAGCAGTTGAATCTGTGCACCAGTCCCCCACAGGTTCCCAATTAGCACCTGTGCGGAAAACATGGAGATGGAGCATCTGCCCGAGGACACAACGGAAAAGCTGATTGGTCTTTCACGGGATTCGGACTCCAATCTTCCAATCACCAGTCCAGAGCTCTACTGATTGAGCTAATCCATACAACCAGAGTCTCTCGACTTGAAGCATTAGATGCTGACCAGGGCTATCGGAGCAGCCGCAGCTGGTTCTGTTGTTATCCTCAGAGGTGAACCTCAGCGAATCAGCCTGCTGTATGTAACTTGTTTCGGATGGATGGCAACCCATACGACTAGTCTCTGACTTTGAGCGAATAATGATGACCAGGGATTTCGGGAGCAGCAGTGCCACAAAGATTTCCCAAATGGAGGTTAAGCAGTCTGACAGTAGGATAGTTCTGAGATTTTTGTTGATTGACGAGAAAGGAGGCTGCCTTCCAGCCTATAACGAGCCACTTTTCTCGAAGGCTGAAAAACCATGAAAGTTTAGGACTATTGAGTCAGCCTGAGGTTTACGGTTCGATGTACTAGCTGGGTGGGCGAGTAGCTGGAAGTATTGGACCAGCTCATGGTACAGTATGGTCAAGTACCTGGGCCTTCATTGATCTATTTATTGGTTATACCAATGTTAATAGTATTAACTGGTTGTCAGCAAATCCGCTTGGTTCCAGCTACTATGGGCCAAAAAGTTGCCTTGAGAGAGCAAGCACTCCAGGCAGGATGTGATGATGGCTGAGGAATTATGTTACATTCCAGAGAGGCTATTGGTCTCAAAAAGTTGACACCCCCTAGAAAATTGGTGTGCAGTTTTCACTATCCAGGCCCCTGCAGTTACTTCAAATCTGAAGTGCGTGTCGTTCGTGGCTCTCCTCACTAAACTAATCCCCAACCTCGGTAGGAAACAAACTTACCAAAGATGAACATCAATCCTGACTTGGTCGAGCTATCATGTTTACAAGCCAAACTTTAATGAAAAAAATGATTTTTCACAAATGTGACCCCTGGATGCAAAAACCAATGTGGTTCTCGTTCTCCCCATGGAGAACGCTACTCGCCCAGTTTGGACTTGAGTCGCTTCACCGAGCAATATTAGTGACAATTTTTTTTTTCATCTGATGTTTGAGCTTGTAGGCACTATAGCTAGACCAGGTTTGGATGGACAGAGGTTGTACTTGGTACACAATAAAAACAGAAGAGTGAACCATTCACTCCTCCAAAAGAGTGAAGTAAACAAATCCACTCCATAAGAGTGAATTTTCACTCTGATGCAGTGAAAATTTACTCGTTCAGTAACGCTACATGAACTCCAAAACTATAGAATTTTCACTCCCTCTGAGTGAATTTTTGGCGTGTGAAACTGAACTTCTTCCAGACCATGCCTTATACATGCCTGCTGAGAGCAGCTTTGAATATCAGCTGGTGAGACCACACACCCAGCGACATTTCTCTATGGAGAGCTCCACAGATTAGGAGGTGAGGTGGCATACAGGAGGATGACTCTTGCCGGACATTGCCACCATCACCCTTAACTTCCTGCTAGCAAGCCCATCCTCTGGGAGCCCACATATAGCAGGACATCCTGCAGAGGGAAATTGGACCGGGATGAATGTAGAATCCATGCGAGACCTCGGCTGTGGCCGACCTTGTACCGGTAATAAAGTGAGTTGAAAAATTGTTCAATCTATATTAGTGAATGTTCACTAATCTGCAGTATTAAATGTGTGTCCCCCATAAGTGCACAGAGCCACATACCTTATATTGGGGTCGGGTAAAGGGTCATTCATTGTTTGTGCTCTCGGTCTCATCTAGTAACCGAAGTCCAATTCGGTATTAATACATTGAAATTCATTTTTTATGAAATACCGTTTATTTATAAGAAAATCACAATTATGGAGAATAGAAAAGACAATGATGGCTTTGCGAAAGAAGTTTCCACAGACCTTACAATTGCGAATGAAATAGTTTAGGAGGAAGGTCAAATGGAGATGACTTGCTTTTGGTACTTGTTAATGGACTTGAACCCTCTGACCGAATTTCAGTCAATACAAGTTTGTAAATCGGGCAAAATCTGCCATTGCCAGAAGTTGATACAAACCATGCACTGTTTGGAACCCTGTATCAAAAGGCCGATGAATGGATCCAGACGGAATACGACTGAATGATCTTATTCATTTCTTTCAAATATCACTTTTCGTCTTCCTGTAATCAAGAGTATGTGGGCGGCCTTTGCCCCTCCCCCAACCCACGAGGTCATCAATCCCTAAGTTAATTGAACTGTGGTCCGATAAATGATGAGAGGCTCGAAAAAAAAGCTTAATTGTATGAAACAATCCTATGAAAATATTATTATTATGCTGAGGAGGGCCCCAAGTAGAAGAGTAAGTGCTATCACTTTTCATCGTGATAGTGGAAGGACTTACACTTATTTATCAGACAACAGTGATGAAATTCTCCTGTCATATCTTTTCTTTCCAGTTTTCAGGTACCATTTGTTTCCAAATTTTACACACTTATCAGCAGAATTTCTGTTCGGGGTTTGAATGGAAACAGAAACAGTCACCTCTACACGACACTTGGTATTCAATCAGGGGTTGATCCAGGAATACGAAAGGGGGAGGTGACACCCATTTTGAGGACGGACTGCCTCAATCCCCTACAGGTCTGGGTGCCTCCACCCTGAAATTGTTGAGATCAATTCCCTAGATGCATATTCTTGCAATTTGGCGACAAGATATTGTTGCATCAACCTTCAGATTTTCCGCAAATGAGCCTCGCAGAAGTAATGGAGCATTGTTGGAGCCGAGGCCGTGAAAATATTCCACAAAAATCACATCGTACCCTAAGTTTTTTTAGTCCCTTTTCTTCAGGCATTTCAACTAGGCATGAAACAATCCAGGTTTCAAATAGTGTGAATTATTTAAAAAAAATGATGCACGGCTCGTGCGGCCTCGACCTAATTCCCGAGGCCGGGAGCTCCGAAGCCACGCCAATCCGGCCTCAATACCGAGTACTCCAACACAAGTGCAAGTTCTGTTAGTTTGAATCATCAGATGAGAAAAACGTTGGTTAGGCTGGTTGTATATAATTTAGCAAGAGAGCTATCAAAGTGATACACGCCTCACTTAATTGTCATTGAGATGATGTTTACAAGTCCATAATATCATTATCTGTGTCAACCTTCCAAATGTTCACTCGAAACAGATTCCATGTACTGATACTCCTGAATACCCTTTTTCTGACATGCTACAGTATGAGCAAAAAAATAATTTGCATGTTCTATTTGGCATGAATCTACTGCAGTTACTGCACATTATTTGCGCCAGAATATTGTTTCTTTGGTTCGCTCAGTTCACCACATTCTCCAAACTGTTCTCATTGCAGTTCCTGAGCAATGGTAGTTGCCAGCTCATCCCTCTGAGCAACATCTCAATGCTCTCGCAATAGGAAATAATTATGTGTTACGAATGGAGTGTCACTAGCATGCTATTATTTTTACTGAAAGAAAATGGTTACAAATAGCAATAACAATGATTAGTCCTGACATGCACGGTACAATCAAATAGGACTGTTTCTCACCACTTCAGACTTTTGTTTAGTCTCTGGCATGTGGGCATGTGGGATTTCTTGTGGCAGTTCGCGAGCGATCCACCGCAATGATGGGATATGATCTGCTATGATGTGCCCCATCAGAGTCACCCAGTCACTCTTCATTGCTGCATCATCCTCCAAGGAAGGCAAGAGAACTCCCAACTCGATGTCTTCAGCACCAACTGTTCTTTGTTGTTCCTCTGCCATTTTAGGTGCCTGGATGCGGTTCCTGATGGCAGTTACATTGGCCATATGATAGCTGCTGCCGTAGTGCTCGCGGGATGTGTGCGATGCCCTCACATTCATATCTACATTATCCATCACTAGTTGGTAAGACTTAGCATCATTTGGCATCTGTTCCACCTGGTCTGCCCATTCCTTCACTTTCTCGTCAAACCCCTCTCCGAATTGCACCTGCTTCTCCAGTACATGTTTGTAGGATGTACAAAGATGACGGGAGGCCAGTCGCCGGAAGACCCTCTGTTTACATGCTCCGTCCAGCAGAGTGAAACCGATCATCAACTGATGAGCATTCATCTGCCTTGATCTGCAGTTCAGCAGAACTGCAGCTGCGGTAGCAATACCCGGCACGAGAGACTCGCTTGTTTTCATTTTGTTCTTCTCGATATATTTGCCTGTTGCTGCCACTCTCAATGCCGACAGCAAGACGGGAGCCTGTTCCTCCAGCTCCTTGAGCTGCTCCTGATAGTTGAATGCCTGGAACCCCTCCTTGGTTGATTGTCGGAACGATGAGTTCCTAGCAGGGGAACACAGCATGTTACATTCACTCTCTATTGACGACAGGGAAAGTTGGTGCGAGTAGTGACGGGATCCTTTGTGTGTTGCTATTTCACCGAAGATAGATTCATCATCTCCCCGGAGGATGGCTAGGACTAATGGAATCCATTCTTGTGGCACCTGTTTTCTGTCGACCTTCCTACCCCGAATGATTCTTGCCTGCAAAACAATAAAAAGTTTACACAAATTTAGCATGTTTGCGTAGTCCAGCGAAATAGTCACAGAACAGGAAGTCATAGATCCCTACGCTAACCGTGCTTTTACTATTCGGTAAGAGGTGGCAGTAGGAAATTGCTTTGTTGAAAGGCAAAATCTGGTACAACATCAGCACTCAGTATGTCGTAAAATGTTATATACATTACATGCGAAAATGGTATTAGAGTGAGCATTTAGTATTCCTTGATTAACAAGAGAGGCATATGCATCAGACCTGCAAATTGCGACTACATTTTAGTTTATTTTTACCTCTCATTCCCAACAAACAAAGCGAAGGAGAGGTTTTTCGGGCCACCTAATGCGAAAGCAGGCAAGACAAAACATATGCCCCTCATTCCCGTAAATCCACACTCGCATTATCATGAGCCAAACATTGATTCACATTGACACTCACTATCTCACTCCACTATATAATATGCCCATGCAGTATACCAAAACGATTCCTCCTTATTCATCCTTCTCTACTCCAGTTTTTAGCCATTCTTATCAAATTTGTCAATGGCTTGAGTCATGACGCACCCAGCATTGGCATGTTCGGTCAAATGGGTGTCTGAAATTAGTACAGTATGCATCATCCGATCTAAATCGTATCAGGGTGAATTGCTTTACTCAGAAATGAAAAGCACAAAATTTTCATTGTCACCTACATTAATTGTAGGCACCCAGATTCGACAGTGACTACCATTGTGTTGTATATTTGGGAACTACCTCATCGAATAACTGGCAGTAAGCAGTTCATGCTATAGATCTTTCATTACCTCAATGTTCGATACGTCTGAATGGTCTTCGTTAGGAGCGGGCACCAGTTGGAGACGTTTGGCTGCTTTTTTCTTGCGCTGAAGGAATGAGAAGGAGGAACATGGTCAGTGAAGTCTAATTTTTAAAAGTATACAGCAAAATTTGGATGGAACAGATCAAGGTGCAAGTTGGGGTCCAAAAACTTGAAAATGTTTGAGAGCACCTCTCCCAACTGTTGCACTCTTGGAAATGTCACATAGACCCCTAGCCTCATAATTTATCAACACTTGCATGTGTGCCAGCCTACCAGGATTGATATAAGGCAAAACACTTCCATTATGGGCCGAATGACCTGAAAAGTACATATTTCGGGAGGGTAGAGTCACTTGTGTAAGCATTGGATGAGCTGTCACCTAAACTGTAGAAGTTGGTCACATTCACACATGAGGGTTTCTTCTTTCCAGTAATGCCTGCCCCCATTGGACCGTGGCAGTAGATACTAGATAGGCCTGTTATTTTTCAGATGACATGTGACACAGTAGCTTGATTGAGGAGGAATTGTGCATTCACTTGGCATTGAGCTGGTCGCCTTCTTCCCCCTGTGCCGTCATGAAGAAATTTTCAGCATCTTATCGACGGGAAGTCAGATTGAGAGTTGGATTCTCTTGATAGGAATCAGAAGAAAAATCTTCCTCCAAAGGCATGTTCCACACCCCCATTGGCCTCTGATAAGAAGTGACAAATAATTGGATTGTATAGGGCATAACCTTGTTTGTTCCAGGGAATTTGACAACAACTCATGTCTGCTGTTTACATGATCTTGTGGGATCTACATTATTAGTGATATGGCACTGGATTATTTCCAAATAATAACACGGTACACCTGACGGAAATGTGCATACATATATCTGTGACATTAGATGGTATCATAGACCTGTGCTTATCTGTGAATGATGGTGGGTGGACATGACCTCGCTGCTGAGAAATTTACTGTGTGAAAGTTAATCTGAGCATCCTCGGAATATGGGGGGCGTGCCCCCTCCACTTCCCGGCCACTATGAATGATCCCATATGCCTCCCATGCTGGGCCACATACTGTATCTTTTCACAAATGGCATGTTGCGGTGCATTGTGGGAAGGTTTTATCTAGTGCATGCTAGGAGCAGTGGCGTACCGAGAGATTGGTCTTGGAAGGGCTTTTGAGGTCGGGAATCGGACTCGTCAACAAATAAATGCAATTTATGCCCCCCTAGACACATTCTACTGCACCATTTGTTAAATAACAGCTGCAAAACTTAAACTGAACAGTTGAAAAGTTGTTTCTGCGTTGAATATTTGTTGGTCACTTTGGTCCTGGGGAGGGGGGCGGTTTTGACACCAATACCCCCTCTGTGCGTACGCCACTGCTGGGGAACATCACAGGGCTCAATTAGTTTATTTGGTGTTAGCATGTTTCGGGAGTGATAATGATAAACATTATCATCCTTTCTTATTTCGTTTAAATATTCAACATGTTGTTCTTCATATTTTTCTCACAATTATATCCTAACAAACCCTAATAAAATTTGTTATCTCTACTAACCCCGAATAATTCAATTCGAGTTTAATGGCCATCTAGGCCTAGTCAAATATGTCAAGTCAGTGCCAGTACTGGTCCCATGTGCAAGCTATTTGTGGAATAGTCTATGGTGCTCAAAGCAGAATTATTAATTGTACTGAGTCAGAGGTATTTAAGCTCACCTGTGGATTGGACGGAGAGCTTGGGCTCATGCAGATCATTCGCTTGGCACGTTCTCCAAGACCTTTCTTCGGTGTTACATCTTGATGATGTGGCATGGGGACGTTCTCTTTGTTTGCTGATGCTATGCCATTTGTTGCGGCATACCGCTGTCTAATGGTGGACCTCACCGATTCGTTGTTGGCCACGTTTTTAATTGTCCGTAGGCATACCATACATATGTTCTGCGAATTGGCCTCCGCCACATTCTGTCCGACACATTGTGTGATAAGGTTGCTCAATTCTGGCTTTCCACTGATCCCTGTATAATTCTTGCATGTAACAAGTTCCCTTCCACAAACCAGGCACCATCTCCTAGCTAGAAGACCTGACTTTGTGTTGGCAGTCTTATCTTTAGGCCTGGCACCTGCAGAATTGTTACTGTTGTTATTTTTCTCCATCAAGCCTAACCTCCCTGCTCAACCTATACTAGTATAAATCTAAGTTCTTGCTGCGGAAGTAGGCCTAATCAGTTGCCTGAAGTTACTACAACTTTTAGGCTAGGCTAGTCCGGCCAACGTGAGTTCGAGCCCGATTAGGCTATGATAACGTTAGGCCCACATTTGATACGCACTAAGAATTCGTCGAACTATTAAATTCCCACTTTCATTGGCCTTCCAATTTTGCTGGTAATCAACTGTTCGTCTGGGGAAATACGCGGGAGAGATGATTCTAATCGGATCGGAATGTTTTATAGGATCCTACATGAACCAAACAAATCCATCGTAGCCCAATTCCAAACGGAAATCCCCGTTCTTGTAAGTTGTATGTATTGGATGAAAGTTCTGTACAAGGTGTTCGTGACCTAGTCGATGGGCGGGTGCTATTTGTGTGATTGATTGCTCGTTTTTCGTGAATATGCACTTCATGCATTATGCATTAGTTAACGAGTCAACAAGACTCTGTGGCGAAAGCATATCGGGGGCCGTACTGATCTAGGGGCCTATAGATCTATGGGAACAGCGAAAGGGGACGGAAAGCGCGGATTTCAGTCACGGAGTCTTGAACAAGACTACCTTCGGAACGAATCCCGCTGTACCTAGTTCTATGGACAGTCGTTTCCAGTGGTGGCCCAACATCTTCGACGTCGGTTCCAGGATATTTATAAGAGCTGCCAACAGAACATACGTCAGAGATCGAATTAGCTCAGTCGGCAGATTGAATATTAAAACTCGCAGACAAAGAATTTCAGTCACCATGTACCTTGGTGCTAATTGGGGACATATGAGAAGCTCGAGTATGTGCAGCAGTGTTGGAAAACTCGAGATCTCCAACAACAAGTGTTAAGTTGTTGTCCGGGAGACGATGTTGCTCCTGGAGGGTTACCGTTTGAGGATTTTCAAGGTTATTATTAATCTTATATAGTTAATGAACTTTCTTGATGAACCTCTTCCAGCTTCTGAACATATGTGAACACTTCATTACCATATCTGTTCTTTGGGAAACGATGCGCAACATTTGTTCAATCAATAGGCCTACATTTGCTGTTCTGAACCTGATATCACCATTTTTGTGCACTTCTGCTGACATGCCGAGTTTTAATAGGGACCCGGGGACTCGACTCGGGACTCGACTCGGGACTCGGACACGGTCTCGACTCGGATGCTGAGGACTCGGATGCTGATGACTCGGACTCGGATTGGCTGGACTCGACTTCAATACTGATGTGCAGGCTAATTTGGACCAGTGACGTATATACTTCGTCCTGTTGTCTTATGATCGCCCGTAATATCAGTTTCCATAGCTACCATAGCTTCCATACCTAACTTTCGCCGCCACCCACTTAACCGCTCCTTTGTTTACGCCCCTTATCCGGACTTACGTATTTTATTCCTCCCCTAATATCAATGACGGACTAGGTGGCGCCCTTCCGAAACCTATTCAGTG
>JAODTT010012012.1:0-10721 GCA_025400115.1 Pentamera pediparva
GTCACAAAGATGCTGGCAACCCACAAACTTTTACATGCTTTACTGATCTCATTATCTGCCCACAAGAAAGAAAATTCCCACATACCCAACCGATCAGATCAAGATGGTTGAAACTAAATAAATACTGTAACAAAATGGAAACCTCCGATTGCAAAAAGGATGAGACTAGTGGTTCGAGAAGCCACCTTTTTTGAAATTTGCCTTCAATTTGTTCTTTCCCACACTAACTATATGTATAAAATTGCCACTGTGGCTCAACCTTTCGAGGCAATTTTACAAGTATCGAGGGCTAATAGCCTCGAGCCCTGGTACAATTCCTACTCTGACATTTATATAGCACCCCATTCAGTCAGTGACTACTCTGAGGCACTTAACTCTAATGATGTGTGATCATCCATCTTGTTTCTGTCTTGCCTGAACTTTGTTCAAGAAGAGACATGGTGATCACTTTGTCGTGTGTGTGTCTGTCTGTCTGTTTCATCTGTCTGTGTGCGATGATATCTCATGAACCCTGAATGCCCTCGTGCTGACATTCTGTGTGGGGGTGTATGGTGGTGAGTTGTTGTTGCAGAGCTATTTTCCGACCCGTGAGGCCGAACTAATTTGCATAAATTTGCATATTAGTCAAAAAGTCCACCGAAAGCTTGTGTATGAGATTTCTCAAGATCAATAAATTCGTTGGTGGTGCAGTTTGGTATATATGATAACTATGAAGGGTCAGAACTGATCAGATTTTCAGCCCGACTTAACATCACGTTTCGAGTTGGACTCTCAAATTCTTGCGAAATTTTCGGATTCCGTTTGGAAATCTTCAAGGATTCTCTCTTCGGACCTTTTCTTCTCACCAACTGCTTATTGGAAGCTGTATCCTTTGGAATTAGTGTTTTCAAAGGAATTGATTCTCTCTTTTTGCCGGTCTATCGTGTGGGTTTGTCATTTATCTCACTGTGAGATTTAAGCATGATGGTGGTCACTGCAGAAAAATTATACTCAGAGCTGTCAGCCCTGTCCCCTCCAGCCACTCTAGACAAATGTGTGTCATTTATAATTGCATGTTACATTGTCATTCAGCATTCAATGCAGTGCATTATTGGTCTCAAGCAAGTACTGTTACTGAAACCCTAATTCAAATCGTTACCTCCTAGTATAGCAGAAAATTTGGAATTGACTATCACTAGAATAAGAAGCTTAGTGCCAACACTGCTCCGACTCGGAAGCTGAGGACTCGGTCTCGAATACTAAGGACTCGGCCTCAGATTGAGAGGACTTGACTCCAGCTCTGCTGTGCACACACTCGGTGTGGTGAAGTTGTGCAACCTCTGCCGAGCATCGCTAAACGTGGCAGCTGCTTCGGGTAGTCTACTACCAGTTTCGATTGGCGAGTGCAAGTGAAAGGACTAGTGTGAAGACTGCTCTTTGATATGGTGGTCATGTGAATAACACCTCGAGGCCGGAAAGAGCTTTAACTCAGTCTCTCTGCTGCCTCCTCATGATTAACTCCAGACTCAAAGGGTTGATTACATGGCACTGTGCGCAGCGGTGATGTCATATCACGCTCCACCGAGCATTGCTTGGCGTGGCAGTTGGTCCTTGAAGTCTACAACCAGCTTCAATCGGCGAGTGCCCAGGGAAGGACGTGTTTGGAGCTCACCCTCCGATATGGTGGTTATGTGATCACCACCTTGAGGCCTGGAAGCGCTTTAACAGGCTCTGCTGCCTCCTCGGAAATAACTCCAGACTCAAGGGTTCATTCAATACTGCTTTGAGACAATTTTTTGTACAAGAATGCACATTTTACATGAACCCCTCATCTAAAAAACATATTTAATATAACTGTTTAAAGTACTACCATGTTCTCGTTTCCTCCAGAGTTGCTGTCATTGTTAATGGTCCAGCCTGCTATCTCTATAACAGTCCAGAGCTGACTGGAAGGAGACTCCTGATGGTCCGTCAGTTACAGGCTCTCAATTATCGTCTCGTACAGGTATGTATTTTTTGCTGGGCTGATTCAGTTTAATGGTCCTGAGGTATATTCATTTGAACTCAAATCAACTATAGGTTTGGTAAGTTGTAGTCACACTAAAACAGCTACCTCGTGGCCCTGTGTTCACAGTATGCCTTGGATGTTGAACCACGGTGACCATTTTGTGCATGTACAAAGTGGTCGCCAGGCAAGCCCCAAGGTCTGGTGCTTTGATCGGGCGCCATGAAGATGCCGCTCAGTTGCAGCACGGTATGAGCACAGTACCAGCGTCCCAGTAGCGTAGTGTGGTTCCAGCAACAAAACGTATCGTGTCAAATGTGTCTGCACGATGCTTTCACAATGTCCTTGGCGATGCCAGGGGTCTGCAGAGCGTTGTTGATTTCACCGTGCTTGCAGAGTGAACTCATAGCACTCCCACTGCGACTACAATGACCTGTTTGCACTGTGCTCTCAAGTCATCTGTTTGCCTATTGTGCATGTCTCGTCTTGGTCCACCTCAGGAGCGGCGAGTACACACATATTTGCCAGGTCGCATTGAGTGTAATGTTAGTGCCATGGGTCCGCCTCGTGAGGTGAGGTGACCACACAGTGTGACGGGTGATCATCATCATCATAAACAGTCATCGTCAGAAATCCATCCTAGCATGGGTTGGACGGGGAACTATTCTGAGCAAGGGCATGATCTATACCTTTGGCCACAAGGTCACTACGCACAACTTCGGCCCAAGTTTTCTGAGGCCTACCTCTACCATGCTGACCAAATACTGTGATCTCCCTGGACTTCTCAACCTAGTTTGCATCATCCATCCTTTCTACATGACTGAACCATCTCAATCTATGACTCTGGAGACAATCGTGTATATTAGCTAGACCCAGACGATCTCTCAACTCCAGGTGATGTACTGAATTATTCTCAAGTCTATTGTGCCACCTTTTGGTTTTTTACAGAACCATATTACCGTTGTTAATAGTATAAGAGTGATAAGATCTAACCCAATAAAAGATGGTGTATGTATAACTTTTCATGCCTGTCCACCAAAACACAAAGCTAACACAGAACATTGCATACTATTTGGAGGAAAAAAAAAACAGTTAGAGGAAATAATCAAGAGAGGGATTGGTTTCTGCAGAGCATACGCACACAACAAATCTAGGACCGGGCCTTCTGGCTGTTGGCCTGCCTACACCTAGACTGTATAACGAAGGAATGTCTCATCTACCCATCAGTGTGCTCCAATGATTGGCTGTATGAGGGCTTCGAAGGTTACAGGGTAGTAGTGGTCACTGTCCTGGTGCAGGGTACAAAGACAGGTGTCTCTCTTGCTATGCGTCTTATCTACCTACCCTGTGTTTTCCAATGTTTGGCTGTATAAGTGCTCCAAAGGTTACTGTCCTGGTGCAGGGTCTAAAGACAGGTCTCTCTCTTAGTGTGTGTCTCATCTACATACCCTGTGTTCTCCACTGATTGACTGTCTGGGTCCTCCAAAGGTTACATGGATGTAGGCAATTGTCCTTGTGCAGGGTCTAAAGACAGGTGTCTCTCTTAGTGTGTCTCTTATCTACCTACCCTGTGTTCTCCAATGATTGACTGTCTGGGTGCTCCAAAGGTTACAAGGTAGTTGTGGTCACTGTCCTGGTACAGGGTATGAAGACAGGTGTCTCTCTTGTTATGTGTCTTATCTACCTACCCTGTGTTCTCCACTGATTGACTGTCTGGATCCTCCAAATGTTAAGTGGATGTAGGTCTCTGTCCTGGTGCAGGGTCTAGAGACAGGTGTCTCTCTTAGTGTGTGTCTTATCTACCTACCCTGTGTTCTCCACTGATTGACTGTCTAGGGCTTCAAAAGTAACAAGGTAGTAGTGGTCCGGTCTTGGTACACAGTCTATAAGACGGGTGTCTCTCTTGTTATGTGTCTACCTACCCTGTGTTCTCCACAGATTGACTGCCCGAGTGCTCCAAAGGTAACTAGGTGGTAGTGGTCCGGTCTTGGTACACGGTCCAAAGACTGGTGTCTCTCTCTTTATGTGTCTTATCTACCTACCCAGTGTCCTCCCCTGATTGACTGTCTAGGGCTCCAAAGGTAACATGTTAGTTAACTGGTCACTGTCTTGTTAACAAGGTTTAAAGACACGTGTCTCCTGTCAAATTTGCATAATGTATCATTGTAACTGTAATTTGATGACTAAATTTCTACTCTTTTTACAGGTTCCTTTTGAGGAGTGGTCTGCAATGAAGTCCGACTCGAAGAAGATGGATTACCTGCAGGGGAAACTTGATGAAATTGTAAAACTATCATGAATAGGGATATTGCACTGTACTGAGTTCATTGCCGCCATGCGCCATAATGCTTGCAGTCACTGCTTGCGATCACTCACACATGGTCTTGGGACCACTTACGAACTTCTGTGGTCGATTGCACACAAGTGGTGACCGTATTGTTATTCAGACACACCCTGGAGGTATAACAACAGAAAACGAATAAAGATCTGCTCCATTTCGGAGAGCTTGTTAACACATCATCGTGGAATCCAAAAGCCAAAAAGATACTACTTTCAGTCAAGTTATTTTGCAGTTCTCAACTGTGCATGCTTAATGATATATTCGGCATCACACAACTATATGGGCATTGCAGAATGCCAAAAACTGACTGCAAGGCTTACAGTCAGTTTGGCACATGCGGTGGCTACAGTATTTTGGTCATCACCTCGCATCCTGCGATCATGCAGAGACCGTGAGCCTGACAGCAAACTCTCGCAAGCCTTGCGACCAGCAAATTCTGTACAGTGTGAGGCAAGGTTTTACCCTGTAAAACTATCAAAGATAGGAATATTACACTGGAGTATATAAACGTATCAATAATGCGCACTGTCTACGGAGGTATTTTCTGAATGGATAACGGTATTGTATTGTACCGATTATAGTCTCTGTTAGGGTTGGGGATTAGGTTAGGGATCAGGGTTAGTGCAGCCAGTCATGGAAATTCTTTCTAGCAAGTGCGCATGGGCCCTAAAGGTATTGCTCTTGGATGCTAATTCATCCCTTATCGATAAACAGAGGCAGCTTCTCTCTAATTAGCCTGACTATGTAAATTGTGGTGTACAATAGATGATTCCTTTACATAATGCTCAGTCTGGGGAACTTGAGTAGTAGTTTGATTATTTCTAGATTATTTTCCATAATTGCACGAATATGGAATGCTTTGGTCTTTCTAATGCGAGAGCGATACCTCAGTTAAAAAGAACTTTTAGCATTAACATAATCGTACTTGACTGTAATTAGGCTCAACATGTATATACCAGGACTTGCCTGATTGTCTCTCTCCAATCAGCTGTAGGCTAGGATCTGTAGAAAATGTCTACAGTCACATCCTGCCTGTGGGGCGATTGAAGTGGCAAACCTGAAAAACAAGATGTAGCACATTTGTTGATGTATTTACCTATCTACATTCCTTACCTATGTGCAATGTGGGTTTCTTCTCATCACTAGCCCAAGTAGGAATGCTCACACACTGTCAGTCATGGCTGTCACATCAATGTAATGTTGATTTTAGATGGACTACAGGTGCATTTGGTGAGTTGAGTTTGATGACATTTTCTCCACAAACTTACACATGTCTGCTTTGGTGAGATTGGTATTGAGTGGAGCTGCACATGTATAGGTTAGTATCACAGTGTAGATTATTAATATACATGAGGGTGGGGCTTAACATGATTTAGCTGATTTTGTCTTGGAAGCTCTCTAAATCAGACATGGACAATCTAAGGCTTGCAGGCCAAGTCCAGCCTGTGGGGCAAATTGTCCTGGCTCGATGAGCCGAGGCATATAACTATCATCAACCAACAAGTCATGAAGTGCTCACATGGCCCTAGAGTGAGAAAGCTGGCCCTCCCATGTTCCCAATCAAGAAGACAGTGCTTAGTTGCTCTCTACTTGGATGGTAGAAGCATCATATTAAGCATATAACCCCTATTTTTGCTGTTGATAGCAATGGAAATCTTCAGGATGTTTCTAAGACTTCATTATGTCTTCTAAATAGAGTTAAGGTAATTATTTGGCAAGTTCTTAATCAGGTCTGATTGGTTGAGACATTCTGTGCTGTATGAAATTGCCCAATATTGTTAATGTGATGTCATCATCTCACAATACTCCCAACTTCTGAGGGAGGTCTGTCTGTCATGTATGCAGAGCACGGTAAATACGCTGATGTTTTAAGCCTCTGGTTGTGAAACAACCAATCTTTTTCTCTTCCGTCTCCCTTCTTTGCTTTCGGCACAACCCCCAGCCATGAAATGGAGTTTGCACAGTTTTCCCTCATTGCATGATCTCATCATTGATTGCAAAACCAAACATGTGTTGTTTCCAGGAATATCACTCTGGTCTTGAACTGTGTTATCAACTTTCAGCCTAATTTCAGTCAAATTGGAATGAAACTTCTTTTTTTCATCTGATATATATTTATGCACAAAGCTAGACATGTCCTCTGTGCTAACACAGCATACCTTTTAAGAGGGTACTTAGCAAAACACATACACATATGTAGGCTTAGTCTTGGAGAAAATGGAATATTCAGATAAATGAATTTCATATTAACAACTGACCCATCAGGAATATTGGGTAATATTAAATAGAATGATGGCCTATGAACAACACGGTACAGCAATCACAGCTGAGCAATGTAAGGCATCTGCAGCTATGTGCTGTCTGCAGCGTGTGCAACATATGTGCTGTCTGCAGCGTCAGCGCTGTCCGCAACGTATGCGCTGTCAGCATCATATGTGCTGTCTGCAGCGTATGCGCTGCTGCGCTGTCTGCAGTATATGCGCTGTCTGCAGCATATGCGCTGTCCGCAACGTATGCGCTGTCTGCAGCGTATGTGCTTTCTGCAGTGGATGCGCAGTCTGCAGCGTCAGCGCTGACTGCATCATATGTGCTGTCTGCAGCGTATGTGCTGTCTGCAGCGTATGCACTGTCTGAGGTTAACAGAGGACAAAGCTGGGAAACCAGACTGTAAACATGTTGTTTTGATCAGTTTGAAATGCATTGTGTAGCTTCCATGTGAGGATTAGGAGGTACAATAAACCTATTGTTCCCATGGTACACTAGAAAAGTTTGTGAGAATTGATATTTGGGCTAATTGAAGCTGGTCATTTGGGGTCAACCGAAGCCGTGGCAGTCAAAGGATCACGGATGTATGGTTCAGATGTTCACAGAATCGAGATGCTATAGTTCATAACTTCATATTGTTAATACATTGGCAATATGTGTGCATCATTCCAGTGTGAGTGGGTAATTACTGTGCTGTTATCAGTACATGTGTGACATGCACAGCAAGATTGATATATATTACCAGTGAAAGAACATTTGACATTTAGGATCATGATTGATAGATACCTGGAAAACATGTGGACGAGGTGTGATGATCACTAGCTAGTAGTGTGGGCTAATTATAAGATGTCACCATGCATTGAATGCCTGTAATGAGTGACTAATATAGCCATTAAAGCAGCAGTGTTATAGCACCAGTTTGCTAATCACCTGGAGCCAAGTTCCCGAGGAACATGCAAACCAACACCAAGGAAAATAAGACACATTTGTTTGTTGTTACACAACACATGTTGTGATATGGGGGAAGGAACCACAGGAAGTAAATGCAAAATCTGTGCTTTTGAAGATGATTTGATATATTCTCTTTTTATCTCTTCCAATTTCAAGGCAACATTCAAATTGGTGGTAGAATACAAGACTGGTTTGGCCGAGGTGATTTAGGAGAATTGATAAGGATATTGTTATAGAGCTTTTCAAGCAATTGGTGAGGCATAATTTCGAGTGTAGGATCTTCGTCGAATGATACGCAGTTGCAAGAGAAGGTTTGTGTATGTAATGCTCACAATGAGTCTGGTCCATGGGGGCACCCTCACTATTATTGATTCCCGCATGCCCACTACCTGAAGTTGACCCCCGTAAGCGACCATGTCAGATTGCCATCCTCTAGGATAGAGGATAAGTGCCCATTCAAGTTGTGTTGTATCGATACGTTGGAATGGTTTCATTGTTCCCATTCAGACTACTTGTAAGTGGACACCCACACTGTATGGACAGATTCACAAATTTATTATTTTGCTTTGGGAGGTTCTTGTGGGTCTGGTAGAATAGGCCTGATATTCCCTGCTTGTTCTATAAAGAGGTGACTAATGAAGCCAATGTATGGAACTGGTCTTCCTAAAAAACACTATCTTTTTCTGCATGCTATCTTGGAAGTGCTTTCATGGGAATGAATCAAATGTGTCGAGGGAATTTTTGCAATTGAATGCATTTCATTTGATGAATGCAGTTGCCAGGAAATAAAATTGTACACATTTTATCTGCCTTCTCCCTAATTTCTACTTTTTTTTACCCACACACCATTTGTCGCAGCTACGCACACAATTTCCTGTTCACCCAGGGGTTGAAGAGTGCTCATGCTACCAGTGTTCGTGAGCAGCTCGCTCAAGTACCATGACCATGGTTACATTATCCCCACAGTGAGGCGAGTGCCTGGAGACTGCTAGGGCGCCCCCGCTGTCATTGACCCACACATGCACTGCCTGTAGGTGTCCCCTGTAAGCGACCATACATTGAACGAACACTGGCCAACGCTCAGAAGGGAGTGAGAGTAATTACCAACATCAGAGCAAAAACATCTGTGCTGTGGTGTCACTGACTAGTGGTACCCATAAGGTGTTCAGGGATTTTTGGTCAGTGTTCATCTCGTTATTTTAACCCTTAAGGGTCGATGGGGGTAAATCTGCAAAATGCTTCTCCACCTACAGATGTTCTTCATAGTTGGTCAGTGGTATCATCTTACTGCAGAATGCATCCCCTCCCAAAGCTCAGGTTGGAATATAATAAGTAGAAGAGGCATAATAGGTTGTCAAATAATGCATCTCTCACGAATTAAGTTGGAACTCCCTGGCAGCTAGTGATTTGTACATGTGGACACATCGCCCAGCCCTGCTCTCCAGCCCAAAAACAGCAGTCACAAATTATTCCTCATTAATTCCATGTGAGCGTTATTCATATGTAGCCACTGTTTTCTACAGTACTTATTCGTTATTTATTCCAATAAATTGTCATTCGGACACCTGGTTCAAAAGTTACAAGGGGTAGAGGTTGCTCTGGGGGAGAAGAACTCAATTATTGTTACAACTTCATAAATACCTTTCCTATAGAGTGTCTGCTGCCTGATCCTGTATGTTTTAATGTATTGCTTGTCTGTAATGCTCTGGATTAGATATTGAATGCAGCAATGCACACCATTCATACCTAACTACATTGCAGTCTATGATTACATGATAGTGAGTGCAAATTGTTCTGAAGCATGTTTTGTACAGACCATTGCATACAAGATATCATCTAATTTAGGCTGTGAGAGACAAATAATTTGAACCAAATTTACCTTAATCTGTGGAGAATCATTTTGCAGATTTAACCTCGAAATGACACTTTAGGGTTGAAATAACCCCTAGATGACCACTGACAATTCCAAACACTATATGGGTACCACTGGGCAGTGATACAACTGACCAACGATGATGGGATTCCAGCTCGATATGTGAGAGGATTTAGGCATTTTGCAGATTCAACCTCTATTGACCCTGGAGGGTTGAAAAAACACTAGATGACCACTGACCAAAAATCCCTGAACACCCTATTGTTACCACTGGTCAACTATGAAGAGGATCCAACCTAATCTGTAGGGGGAGAGGCGTTTTGCAGATTTAACCCAAATTAACCCAGAAGGGTTGACATGACCCCAAGATGACACCTGACCCAAAATCCATGAACCTATGGGTACCACTAGTGAAAGATACCCCTGACATGACAAACTAACCCTAAGGGTTAAAATAACCCCTAGGTTGGTGGTCTATTTTGCACCCGTTTTACGACTTCCACTGCCTAATGTGGAACATCCAGTCACCATCGGCGACAACTCGCCTTCTCTTCTCAACTCGCCTTCTCTTCTCAATTCCAGGATCCGAAAATTTTCTCGGGACCAGAAGATTTATGTCAAACGCTCACAGCTGCGACTTATTGATAAGATCCAAAACATACCCCAGAAACCCACTGCAATACAGCGAAACCAGGACCCCACCCATTGCAACTGCAGTCACAGCCACATAGGGAGAATGCCGCCTGGTGTATGCTGAACTTCCAAATCTGAAAGGAGAAGGAGCATCAATAGGAAAGCTCCTCAGTCTAAAGCCACTTTTTCCTACACTTTCTGCAAAGGCACAAACTTCTCCACTTGACAGGGTGCATGACTGAAGGTGGCCGTGAGCAAATATTCCAGAGGGTGCTGTGACAGGTAGACCATGATGGCACTGCCCCTGTTGTGAGAACCTGCGCTATCCATTTTCTCAATCTGGAATATGATCCAAAGATTTTTTTGGCAGGATAATTGTCCTTAGTTGGATATGAGACTACACCCTATTAGGAGGTTCCACACAACAGTGACATTGCACAGGAAAAAAAAGCCTCCTACTCTGCTTATGGCAATTACATAGATGGCTGGATGAAGAACAGACAAATGAGAAGAATATACGGTAAAATTATTATATTACAAAATCACCCTCACCCAGCAGAGAAAAACATAACAATGTGACATAATAACATGCTAATTATCCTAAAGAACACCAGATGCAGATAATTATGATAACACCTCATTGTTCGTGAAACTATTCACCACTATTTTGAATG
>JAODTT010012123.1:0-10719 GCA_025400115.1 Pentamera pediparva
GGGGGGGGCATTCAGTCAAGTATCTAGACGCAACGTCATGTTCCATTACCAATACTGGGGTCCTTGGCCTACTGTTATACACATGCGATGTATCCCAGCCCGTAAGCCTCTGCCTAGCTTTACTGGTACTTCCTTACATGAGTAAATGAGTTAACATAATGGTCGATAACTAGGCCTAGTTGTAATTTACTGCTTGTCACGAGCCCTGGAAAAACGTCAGACGTCAGTGACACGCAAATGATAAATGGAAAGGATAGTAGATTCACGGGCATGGACATACCTTCGTCCGTGTTATTCCGTTTTCTTTTGGAGAATCACGCATTATCTATATCATAGGCCACTGATGTATTTATTCACACAACATTAATTGAAAGTCCCAATTCAAAGTGAAATTCCGCATGAACAAGACGTTGAACATGTTTAATAAGTCCTCATTTTCATTTTAGGGCCTGTTGTCTACCCCGTCGACTAGGTTAATCAGGATTTTTGTTGTATGCCATGGTGAAGTCAGTATAATTATGTCACACTTTAGTGGTTCAAAAGGGGTCATATCCTCTCGGATGAGCTTTGGCCAAAATTCCCCAGATCCTCAGTCGAATTCCCAAATCCCAAGGTCTGGCAACTTTGTTTGGCATATGGGGCACCTAGTCAGGGGCGGCATCAGGATTTTCCAGACAAGGAGGCCCGAGTTCCCAGATGGGGGAGGGGGAAGTCCCACGCTAGGCCTTTAAGTCACCTCACCCAATCCACCAAGACTCAGCTTTTACATGTTCTCATCCCCTCATTTTCCTCAGCTCGGTGGGAGAGTGTGTTCACGCCTCGCCAGTGCCCCCATCCCGCCTGCTGGCGCCGACCCTGTGCCAACATACACTCCTCAATTCTGGGGAACTGGATCGTTTTCAAACTGCATTGCTCAAGCATACGTCTTACTTCCCTAGTCTTTGATACGACTCGACCAATGTATACCACGTCGCCTGGGCGAGGATTGAGGATTGTGTCGACACTTGTTTCAATATTTGCAGTAGGCCTATCACGTACAAGCTGACCACAGATAGCATGAGCCTGTCAGCAACCCTCCTTCATCGGCGACCCCCCTCGGCTACACGGTTTCATAAGACAACTATGGCACCAGAGTGCTGTAGTGGCATTTATATTGACAAACGTGTCTTTGGGGAGGGCTTTGAGGTCGGGACCTATAAGCTAGGGCCGCTAGGCTGGATGGAGTTCTCCCCTCAATTTCTAACCATGAGGTGTGATAAGCATGGCGCTATTGAAGTTTTAATTATATTAACACTCCCAATAAACTCTCTGGTGAAAAGATTGGCGAATGGCGAGGAACGACACAGTTTTGTGTCTTGTTTGTCATATTCAGCTGGTTTTGGACGAGTTATTGCAATCCTTGCACCGTTAAATTGACACTGCTACAGTGAATCCTATGAAAGGATTCGGAGCCTTGACAAAGTTATCACACCATGGACACATTGCGCAATGCCCATGCTCTAATCACGAACTAGCTTATTGCAGTCAGGTTGCCATTTCACCAATGAAATACTGCTTATGGTCTCTATAACGGCTGCTATAGGGGATAGGTTATATCCACGACTTTCAATGTGTGTGTGTATGTGTGCGCTTGCTTGGCCGTGCGTGTGTGCGTGTGTGCCATGAGCTTGGAAATTCAAACATATTTCCCCCCGTGAAATAGGTAAAAATGTGTCTTTGGATGGGGGAAATCCTGGTTTTATACCTAATCTAGAATGTCTGATGATTTTTCACAATGTCCTGGATACCGTATTCGGAGATATAATCAAACTGGCCGAATGATCCAAATTTTGCATCAATGTCAAGTCTGAAATCATCCAAAATAGTTGTGAGGTTACATTAACACGAGAAATGTATCCAGTGAAACGTTGAAGGGGTTTTCAAGTCGCCGAAATTCACGAGTTGAACATGTGACGATCGCGCATGCATGGTCGGATGGTGTAGAGAAACAATACGTCACGTATAAATGGGGGAAATCCTGATTCAGGAATCATTTCTCAAAAGGGTTCTTATGAGCATCAAGATATATAAAAAATATATTACTGTGTCAGTCTCAACAGGAATTTTGGGGTCAGGTTAGAAGTCATCTGAGGTAAACACAAGTGAAGTAACAAAATCGTTGTGAAATGTGAACACCAAAAGTCCAGAATGCTTGGTCCGATCAACCCGGAAGTTTGGTGTGTAACAATGGGAGATAAAAGTAAATTATTCAATTCTCCAACCTATCGTCTCATTCAAGTGGTCACAAGTCACGACAGAAGTGTATTATCCAAAGGTAATATACAATAACACATGTGATAATGGAACAGCCCTACATGATGGAGTGATGCTTATTGTCATAGTATTATACAATTACCCATGCGATAATCGATCGGTCCTACATTGATTGGGGAGCTTGTTGTCGAAGTAATATGAAATTACCCATGCAATGATCGAATGGTCCCACATTAAGGGGTAGGATAAAGTCTTTGAAGATACCGCTTGACCAAGCATATGATCAGAAAAGAAGGTATGATCCAAGGCACCAATGGAACAATTAGGTTGACAGTAGAATTCGCAGCGTTCAAACGATGTGTGTTTTCAGATATGGAGCAAGCCAGACTGTTTGCAGAGTTCGGTAACCAATATAGGCTACAGCTCAAAGGACGAGTGACTCTCCCAGTTTCAAGCAGGGGCCTCAGCACAAGAGAGGTCCAAGACAATGGCCGACAAACTAGGCCAAGTAATCACATCGATGTGCAAGGTCAGTATGGAGGTCAGTGTGGAGGTCAGTATCTGAAAACTTTGTAACCACGATAAATATTGGAACACAACAGTGTATAGGGGCTTCCTGCTCGGTATGCAGGTTTGCCATATAGAGTGGAAACTACATCTTGGGTTTGGTCAAAGGTCATCTCAGGTCAACAGAATTATGGAAACCTTGTAAACAGGATAAATATTGAACACAAAAGGTATACAGGTTTCATGTTAGGTATGTAGATTGGTTACATGGAGTACATGATTCCTTCTGATGTTGGGTCAGATAAAAAGTATTCTCAGGTTAACAGTGGTTAATGTCTGAAAATGTTGTGAATATATTAAATGTTGAACACAATTGGTGTACAGGCTTAGTCTTTGCACTTGTCAATTGCCAGACTGACCCCTTATACCCCTTACGAAGTGAATCATAGTAGGCTACCTAGGTGAGTCAACAAAGTGGGTACAATGACACACCCCTTGGTCACGACACTTGAACAGGAACAAAGATCTTGCTCCGCAGTACCAATTGAAACCGATGACTGCCACTGACAATACCACTCAGTCAGATTAGTGACTGATAACATTTAGTTTATCATAGGCATGATGGTAGTAAATTTGATGATGAAGAACCCCATTGTCACCAAAAACAGCTCAATTGGATTGGAACAACAAACATGAAATGCTCAGACAGCAGACTCCACCCCTATCCGCTTTGGCCGACTGTAGAGGTTACACTTAGTGAATAATACAATTTTATTAAATCATATTATTAAGTCGTTAGTCAGATCCTCATAACTATATACCTTTAATTTTCAATTCATAGGCTCATGATGTTTAAGGTAACAACCTCCAAATTCCATAACAAATGTTTGTTGCATAGCGATCACAGGAAGAAAACGACTCTATCACCAAGTATCAACCCCAAATCGTATAACTAATCATCTCTCTTTAGAACTCTCTGCTGGTGAATTGATTTGGGTATGGCCACTTGTTACAATGTTTAGGCTTACACAAGCCAATGATACGTCTTATATCTAACAAATTATTCAGCTACGCAATGTGCAATATGGGTCTTCTCGATCATAGATGTGATATTACTCATAATGGATACAATTCACGTTAATAAAGTTGGATTCCAAAGATATATTGGTTATTTTTCTTTCCATGTCAGAATGTTAACTTCTATCCAAGGTAAGTTACTGCAATGAAATTCAATGACATGATATTGAAGAGGCAATGTCGTATGCTTACTGCGACAGGGAATAGTCCCAGTCATATTAGTTCCGATGCGTAAACGTTTTCCGTCGTGACGTCATGCAATCGGGACCGTCGATCAATTCCCCAGCGTTGTGAGTAGATATTGTCTCCTTAGAGGCCAATGGAAGTGTAATGGGATCGTTTGGAAACCTATACATAGATGAAAAGTACGGATTTCATAACTCCCAAATATCAAATTTGAAGTTCGAAACTCATCTCTTTCTTGTGTAATCTCTGTTAATTGTTTAGGTCCAATCACGTCACAAGGGGAACCAATATGGATGTTGCCATTGAATCACACAGTAATTGCTGATTTTTGTATCCTCACTGAGTGCAAAGTGCAAGTTGATTTCTATGTTCGATGTCAATGAAATCTTGTATCTGTATATTCTCACCAGTTTTTTTAACTTTCATTCAAATCAGGCTCACTGTTTTTGTATGACAGAGATTCAAGAAAGTGAATTTTGCATTGACTTGAAGTTGAGCAGGTCTTTTTCTTCCCCCCGTGACGTCACAAGTACGGTACATCGAGTAATACTAGGTTTGTCTCATTTGTCACCGTCTTATCGAATGGAAGTCGGCTCGGGGTTGGATTCTCTTGAAATACTAATCAGAAGTCAAGTTTTACACTTCCTCTTGCCTTTTCTTTATTTACAGGTAAGAGCATCAACGTCAGTGGCCGAAACTAACTCCCGATTTGCTATTTTACGTCGTAACGGATTCTTTTCTGGTTAATAGTTTGACAATCCTAGACGTGTGACAATTAGTTTTCAAACAGTAGCATCATTAGGATTGTCGTAGTTATAATGCACAGGGAAGCCGAATAATTGATGCCCTGCATTGTTCAGAGCTTTGCCCTACGTGCAGTAGTAATTAGGTTATCAGGGTGGATATTTCAGACAAATGAAAGTTCGTACTTACAGCTTTGAGTGGTTTGTAATGAATAAGAAAAGATCGCGGGGTGTCAGGTGTGGAAAGAGAAGAGACTAGTTGTAAATATTGACGTATCCTAGTGACGAGAAGCGCACGCAACCTTAGGCTAGCTGGGGAGTAACCAGAACTTACCCGAGGCAGCAATAAGCGACACAAGTCCTCTCATCTGTATGACCAATCGCTGACATTCTCGTTCTTAGTCGTGCGGTGCCGTCAGATTTAGAGAGCTTCTCGGCTCATCTAGATGACTGAGCGATAAACATTTCTCGGTATCGGCCCTTACACTGGCTGTAGGAATTACAAATGATTCATTCGGAACACCGTAATAACGTCACTTGGTAGCGTACGATCACCCCTTCCTCTATGCAAACACCCCCGTAAATTTAGCCACAGGAAATTGACGCTATTGCAGTAATGTTAATGCCGCATTCCTTAATAGCGCTCATGTCTAGCTGACTGCTGGTCATAAATGCGTTTTTGTTCTTGCCAGGTACCTCCGATTGTCACCGCAGGCGAGGACTCTACCACTGTACCGTCAGTCAAGTGAACCTACATTTGCTAGGTCGTCGCGTTATTTCTTAAGTTCAACTCATCAGGTTTCTTTCTAGCTAAAAGGTAGAATAATACATGATGCAAACTGAATGTGCATATTGTTTGTGTTTGTTCATGGAATAGATGACAAGCGTTGACTTATCCAAGGTGGGGATGTTTCCCCCCTCTTATCCAATAAATATTTTTCATAGATTGTTCTTCATTAATATGATCGATATGAGTTGCGACCAGAAAGCATTTGAGCGAGAGTGCACCGAAAAAGCACCCGAAATTGTAATGACGGGTGCGAACATTTTGTAGAAAGGAGAAAAAAATCGCTCCGTAAAATCTCATGCTACAACAATTTGAATCCTGTTCATAATAGAACAGTATATAATTTTGCAATAATAGACAGTAATACGCCCTACCTTCTTGAAAACAATATGGGCCTATGATAGCTTGCATGAGAATGTGTTCTTCATTGAATAATGTTAAATTAGCACTAGAAACAAGATTGACAGTGGTAATTTTTCCCAAAACAACACGCGAAATGAAAAACAAAGTATTCTGGATCCTGAATATAAAAAAATATTTCGGACCTATTATCCCTATTTATTGTTGGGTTTATGCCGCTTGGAAACTTCGGGAAGTGGCTTTTCCGGCCATCTAGAGGGCTGGTAAATTTTCATGAACGCTTCGAGCCAACCTATGGTGGCGCTACGATTAGATCGTCGAAAATATCATATCTTCCACTCCATAGAACGGATCGCCGCACATGATACTTGGTATGGCAAATGTTAGCTTATATAGATATGACAGCTCGACCTATATGAATAGGGCTGAAGGACTTGTTACGTGGTTCTTCTATTTCCAAAATACTCCAAGGACGAATTTAGGCTGTTGCCTGATGTTGATTTTCTGGAGATTCGTTCTTGTTTTCTGCTTAGAAGGCTCCTTCCTGTATCCATATTCTCCTCATCTCCACCATGTACCTGTGGGACTGCGGGTCGTCTGTTTAGTGTATATTATGTTCAATGTCGTATGAGACAGCCCCCTCGTTCTTTGTGTTGTGATGGTATCCACTAGCTGTTGTTTGACACTTTGCTTTCATATGTTGTCCCACCGACGGACAGGCCGGAAGTCTCTCCGAGAGTCTGACAGTCTGTTTGCTGCATGTATGTTTGTTCCCGTAGCCTAGGAGCTACTTCCTTGTGGCAACTATACAGCATTCGATGTTTGAGTGTCCCTTGGTTTATATGAGATTGGCAGGTTCCAATCGCTCGTGGTGCGGTTACGTACTGGTTGCACGCAGTGGACGATAACTTTTCGCTTCATCTTCTAGGGCTGGTGTGAGTGGTGTCCCTCTGTTCGCCGAACTGCAGTTCAGAATATTGTGTTGTTTTTGCCAAACGTTGGCTATTGTTAATCGACATATCTGGGGTGTAGATGTCGTCTAGTTTTGACTCACTGCAATTCAGAGACATTGATTTCCCTAGTCGAGAACGACAGATGGCTGCCAGTGGAAGCGGAGTTCGCACGGCTCTCATTCGTCAGACCATGGTCTTACACCCAGTACCAATTGTCGAGACGGTGTCCCCTGTATGAATTTGTAGTAAATATTTGTGTTCGGCAGTAGGTGTTTTTCATCTGTTTTTTCAGGGCGGATGACCGCGTGCGTGAGGGCGTCTGCTTTCGTTTTGTAATTTTAGTTTTAGGGAATACATCTAGAGAACAATTATCGTTGTCGACAAACATACTCCTATGGTGATCAAACATTTCGTACTCCCATCTTGCTGGCCTACACCAGAATCTGGCAAAATTTCCAAATATTATCAGACCGGTCCGTTCTCACATCTTTCTTTGTGTTTGAACGCTTTATTCATGCTCTGCCCACCTATTCGAGCGACAGCCTTATACTATATTGACCTGCATGGCAGGAAGTACATTCTGATACTTCCCGCCTCTGGCAGCATAACGCTCGTAAGATACCGTCATCCTCATACTACTCAGCTCCTCTGACATTCACCCTAATTTATAACAAGGAATCTTGACACACACACACAGAACGATTGAGTAAAATAAGAACTCTTGAAATTTCTGGACAATTATAGGTAAAATGTACATAGTGTTAGGTAAATTTTACATAATTATCGGTAAATTTTATATAGTTTACTACGTTCCGGTTAAAATGTACCTATAACTATGTAAAATTTACTATATTATTATACAACTATTTTACATAAAAAAGTTATGGAGTTCTCGTTCCACTTAATCGTTCTGTATGTGCGGTGCTGTGGGTCAAACCAATCGCACTTCCTTGTGTTGAGTTCATTCTGCTTCGGGCATGTAACCTAACGTGCTCAAGGGTACTACCTGTACGTAGACTCGACCTAAACAACCGCTGGATTACGATTCGACGGCTTGATGACTTGGCCACTTACACCCTTGCTACACGATAAATAATGTGCGTATCGCTCTAATAAGATAATCAAATATGTTAATATTGTAATATTATTATATATTTGAAATATTGCTGGCTCAAATTTCCCACCAAGTAACTATCTATTCCATTCGATATTATACAAACATTGTTTTGAAATATTTGTGAAACAAATTCGATTACCAGTACAATCAGAAATCCTAGCAGATTCGTGAAACCAGTTGCCAGCTAGTCTTCAACATAAAGGAACAGGAAGTACTGAGCCCTATGTAATCCACCGTACTAACTATACCAACTACCAACGACAAACATGGTTCCGTCGGGAATTCAATTTGACGCGACATCCTATGTGAGTGAATGCAGAGACCCTATCGAGATTGGTAGACGACGGAATGTTCTTTTGGCGAAATAAAGGAATCTTGTAATACACTACAATTATAACCCTCGTTATAATTAGCTGATAGCTTGCTTTATTCGCTGTAAAAAAAACAGCCTCTGCAAAATGAAAACATCGAACAGAAACTATATTGATGTGAAGTACAGCTGGTGACTGCCTGATGCCAGACCGTTGTTTCGTACGGACTGCGCCAAGACAGGGTCCAGCGTCTCCTCCCACTTCAAGATGATGTGGTACTTCCAGAGTCAAATGTCCTGATGAACATATACTAGCTGTGAGGAAACATATCCCGGCAAAATAACCAAATCAAACGGGCCTCTCTAGTCTATTTGTCAAATTGTGTGCAATTTTAGAAACTAACAGTCATTTTGGTAACATATTCCCTATTTTTAGTACAGATGCACAGTACATGCAAGGTACGAACGGAGCTCCCTCAGATCATCAGTATGAACCACTATCTGTAAGTTAAGGTTATGATAGGTCTAGAATAGTTTGGCTTCTTTGCTCGCTCGTGCCCATGAAGTAGATCACCATAGTTGTAAACTCATCATGAATGTTATTACCAAACTCTATTCAACAAAACCATACGGAATAGATCAATTATGGTGTTCAGCAGCCAGGTCAGAAGATGTCAGCTATACATATCGACCGGACAGTCAGACCGCGTTAACTACTGCTATCGCCCTACGTAATAGTAAGAGGACAGCATACTACTTGATCGATATATTCTACTTACTATGATAGGGCATTCCTCAAAATCTCTGTGATATCCCACAAATACGTATTCTATACTTGGGAAGTAACTGGCGTCACCTCTGGCGTCCTCCACCGTCTAGGAAACGCTGTGACAACAAGACATCATTGATATGAACGTCATGTATCCAGAATAGTCTGCAGGTGGTAAAGTGAACTACAGTTACGTCGGTAAACTGAGATCATATTACTTCTGAAATTGCAGAATACAGTGATTGAATGGCGAGACACTACATACATCAGGGACATGTTCCTAGCATACATGTACACCACGGAAGAAGTGTTCATCCGCAATGAAGTGAAGGCTAAGCGGAGAGCGTATAATCTTTATCGGTGCAATTGTCGCGTTTCACTATATTTGCTAAATCGACTGCAATGTCGACGTTGTTGTATCCGATCTGTTGGAACTATGAATCTTCACGTCATGTATAGATACTCCATGGTAACGCCAACTTTAAGCTTACATATATGAAGTGTGAAATTATGGTTTCGTTCATTGGTTAGAGTACGGTATCTCCCTTTCCCTGCAAGCTACGGAACCCTCTCGCCAACGATTAACTATTCGATCTACCCTACCAGGATGTTACAAGTGATATCGCTGCTAGATCGAAGTGATTCTTGCACGGCTTCTACTCCCTGCAGTACTGAGAGTGTCACGTGTATCATGTAGTATTGATTTGTGTAATATTATATTCTACGTGATAAATTCAGTTTATTCATGTTACGCTTGTCATCGACCACATGCGGTCACTGACTTATCTGATATGTGAGAGATGAAGGAATATTTGTCTTGGAATGATACTGCTTGAACAGACTAACCGAATGCGTAGGTGTCATCTGTCGTTATTACCATTACAAAACAAAGTAGGAAGTAGGAGAGGGGAAAAGAAGTATCGGGGGAATCCAACGTTGCTCCCTACAAATCCGAATTGGACAAGAAATCACAACATATTATGTTAGAAAGTGTAGAGAGTTGTAACTTTTTCAATGTGTTTCAATATCAGCAAGAACATAGTGGAATGAACTCCACACACTACAACATTGCTGCTAGTCCAATAACTCAATACGATATAAATAGATACCGTTGAGAAGAATAATTAATGTTTGGCTTCGTTTTGATTCCTTGCAAATGAATTCACGAAACGTATATGTGCTTGAGAGCCAATGAACAAGTTTTCTGCTCTCAATTGGTTGGATTAAACAATAAAGTACATTATTTCAGCAGTTGCGTGAACGATGGAGAAATTAGGGTAAGCACAAATTAAATGAAAGCCGTTCTTATATACCTCCGCTCGAAATCAAATACACTTATAACACAAACTTCATCAATGTCGTATTTTGTATGTAACTTCGTAATGCAGAATGGATTACACACTGTTAAACCCTTCTCCGTTGCTACGAAAGGAGAGTAATTTAAGGTTTCATCGAGGTAAAAGACCAAACATCGTGCACTCGCAATTTATGGTGATGGTTCCATTATTACATTCAGTTTGTCCTCTTCTAATAACAAGCACTTATAGTCGACGATAGTCGATATCCATCCAGGCAAACTGAACCAGAAAGCCCAAAGGCTTAGTGATTCCATGACTTTGACCTGTGAACATTGACCTTATGTCACAAACAACATGGC
>JAODTT010012234.1:0-16059 GCA_025400115.1 Pentamera pediparva
TAATTGACAGACCGCGGACCAAAAGGATTAATTGGATGAATGAGTGGGTTTATATGAACGACATTTTGGAACATGACGTGTCTTCAAGTCGTGAAGCAGTCCGTGTAAAACACGAACACGAAACAATCCTTGCCAACCTAGCTTGCTGACAGTTGGAGTCTTCACGGTCAAGGGTCATGTAACAGATTTCCGTTTAAATGGTACAGATTGAAGGGGGATAAATTAGAAACCCTCCTCCCAAATTTTGGAGGCATGTTGTCTTGCATGCTGAGATATTTCTGATTTGCTATTGAAGAATCCCACTCTCACTGCGACGTCGAGGGGGAAAACGTTGTGAAGGCCTCCCATTGACACAGTTGTTATTTCATACATTGTGGACAAGTTTTATTTTGATCCCATTCTTAAAGTACCCGCAAAGTTCCAACACTGTCGCCGCCCATTTGATTTAATCCGACCCAACGGGCGGCGATAATGCTGGAACTCGGGCCAGAAGATGACTGGGCCTTTCTAAAGCAGTTCAAACATTGTCGCCGCCCGTTTGATTACGTCAATTCAAACGGGCGTCCACAATGTTGGAACGTTGACCACCAGACAACATGCTGGAACGTCCACATTTTGGGTGTGGGGTTTTTGAATATCTTCTTTTCACCCGTGCCATTTTAAAGAAAATCAATCTGTCACGTGACCTAGTGGTTAAACATGGTTAGTCATCCATTATAGAATTATGAACTAGTTTCTACACTTCCCGTATTTATCCAGCAGGAGCTAGTTCGGAATGTCGCTTCGGCAATAAGTACGCAATTGGGCTATGACACAACCTACAGAGAAACTATATTCAGGGGTTTAAAACCATCGGTGGCCTGGTTTTCGATACCGATGTAACCCCATCCCGAGTCCGTGATTGCGCAAGCAATTCTTGGCGCGAAGATTGATGTTGCTCCCCAAGTGATTAGGACGTTTCCCCACCAGCGCGTGTTATTGCAGTGTTCGAGGTGCTAAGGGACAGATAGGAATTTAACCAATTGTTTTCCACCCACAGTGTGGCGTCTTTCCCCTGGAGGAGACAGTCGGATTCAAACTGATTAATTTGGTCGCAGATCTCAGTGTCAGTAAACATTGCAATTACAGATATGGTCATCCGTAAACGTTTTAGACACTGTTTTGTCGAGCGGATGTGCGCATGGTTGACTTCCGGAAGCAGGGAGCGGTAGTGTTTTTGTTCGCTTGAACTATCGGCACTTTTCCAGCAATTTATATCGCCCTTGCCCTTGTGCTTAGAATGAAGGTACTCAAGCGAGTCAGCCGGGGCTGCAAATGAATATTCATACGCCCACAATACAAGGACAAGTACAGTGTTGGGCGATAGCAGTAGGCGATTGTCACGAATTCCTAGTCACATTTTGTTCTCTTTGTATAATATGTTCATACTCCCCCACTGGCACTACTGTGCTATCACTTGGGCTGACGCATCCCCCTTATCGTTAAACTCCATGTTCTTACTTCACTTCAAAAAACAACTTTCAGGAATATCAGCAATGCTCCTTCCCGAGTTCACACTGCTCAATTGTTCAATGATATGCGCTTGCTTACCATAGATTATATTTATTCGTACCAATTCCTGGGTTGGGTGTTGTAATTATGTTCTCTTTTTCTAGGTTGTCTAACCTAGATACGTTTTGCTATTGTAAGGTCCTTTGAGTACTCAAAGAGGCATTTTCGTCAACAATAGGCTGCGCTTTGTGTATGAAATGGAATACGACGAAATGATCTACATTTAACATTTTCCGAACACTTGAATTTAGTGAAATGGCATAATTTCACGAATTAGCTGTGACAATGCACTGTACGACTCGTTGTTGTGACGTCATGCAAACGACGCTGTCGCTTGTCGGAATGGGACGATAGTGCCCGCTATGTATAGTTGTTTTTGGCATACTGCTCATTGATTCTCCTGTTTTGTTCATATTGTCATAAATGTGAAAATGAAGATTTCAGAACCAGATTTTTCAGAATAGCAAGACAGTTAGTTCGATAATGACTGCACCAGTCAGCCAAGCCAGTCATCGACTGATAATTGTAAAAATTCGTTTGTGAATGATACCGTCTGTCTCCTATCAAGGTTCAGAATTTATGGTATGGAGTAAATGGGCGGCATTCATTTCGTTCCTTCTTCACATTAAAATGGAGATGGGAGTCTGTAGTAGTATATAAAAATATCTCAGCAACTTACAACATTCTATAGAACTCTATGCATTTGAGGTGTTAGAATACATTCATTTTTCGTTTATGCCAGTATAACGACAACGTTCAACCTAACCCTTGACTTCAATGAACATCGAATGTACACACACAGGAAGATCAAGTAAAATCATTTATACAAAATCACAGGTAAATTTTACATAATTATAGGTAAATTTCATTTAGTTTACTATATCTCGGGTAAAATTTGCCTATAATTATGTCAAATTCACCTATAATATGTAAAATTTACCGATAATTATGTGATGGTTTTACATAAAAGTTATTTCACCTAATCGTTCTGTGAATGTAGGTATATATCGGACTCTTCAACAATCGAGCTATATACGTTTTAAATCTCATACTATGTATGATTACCTTTATTTACATTTCTTCTTCTTTCTTGTAATTTCCACTGTTCACAGGATGATTCAATAGATCTACAGCTACAACCAGATGATAAATGCATCCTAAGTACGTCACTATTAGAAGAGATGCCACTTGATACAAGACGGAGAGTAATTGAGGTGAGATCACATGCATTGATTGGACCGGGAGAGTGTCGAAGCAGTTTCAATGACGCTTCGCATGTCAGAGTTCACGAGTTCGATTCCAGCGAGTACAGTACGGCTGTCGATTAAGCCTCAGTGGCCAGTTGCAGTGGATAATTGTTGAAAGCGCCTACAACATACTGTAGTGGTTAGGTGTTGACACCACTGTACCAGGGCGGCCCGGGTCGATTCCCATCTTGTCATGGTTGCCAGGCGCAGTGGTGTAGTTGAAGTCGCATATCCCCGGTAGGTAACATATTTTAGCGTAGGATTCAGAAGTTGCACCGCTGTACCATGGCTGCCGGGTGTGATTGCCACCTCGCAAAGTGTAGTTTTCAAAGGTTATACCGCTGCATACCAGAGCGGCCGGGTCCAGTTGCTACCTCGCCCTGGCTGTTAGAAGCTGTATCAGCGTGGTTAGAAGCGCATATCCACTCATAGATAACATAGTGTATGAGGTTATGAGTTGTACCGCTGTACCGCTGTTGTACCCACTTCGCCCTGGCTGTCAGGGGTTGTGGCGTGGCAGGAGTCGCTTATGGCTCATATGTAACATATACTGTAGTGGTTCGGAATTGTACCGCTGTGGGCTACTGGGCGGCGGCGTTCGGCTCCCACCTAGTCCTTGCTGTCAGGAGCTTTAGCGTAGTTGAAGGAGCACATCCACCAATGGGAAACATAGTGTAGTGTTTTAAGAGTTGTACCGCTGTACCGGAGCGGCTGGCTTCGATTCCCACACAGCCCTGGCTGTCAGACGCTGTATCAGCGTGAATCGAAAGGCGCATATCCACTCATAGGTGAAATAGTGTATGAGGTTAGGAGTTGTACCGTTGTACCAGGGCTGCCGGCTTCGATTCCCACACAGCCCTGGCTGTCAGACGCTGTATCAGCGTAAATCGAAAGGCGCATATCCACCAATAGGTAACATTCTTAATGGTTGGGACCGCTGCACCGCGGCTGCCGGGTTTAGTTCCCATTTCGCTAGTTGAAGGCGCACATCCACTAATAGGTGACATACCGGTACTCTAGTGTCGTTGTTAGGACTTATACCGCTGCATTACAGTCCACGTGGCTTGAAATGACTGCAAACTGACCGGCCGAATTGGCCAGTCCATGTTGAACTCGCTCGTTTAACTCGCTCCAAATAGGGGCTATCTCAACGGAACCAGAGTGAAAAAACATTTATTTATTGAAAGTTCAATTTTTCGTCTACATATGCCGCGGAAACCATTTCAACCAGAAAATATTGTCAAGGAAACAATTCTACGTCTTTGATGTCCTGAGAGTTCAGTCTCCAGTACGTTGGCCAACATACAAGAAGGTCAAATTTTTCCCGGGGAAGTCGAAAAGGTGTCCCTCTCTTCAAGCCAAGTGAATTGTGATGTGTACCAGAGCGGCTGGATTCGATTCCCACCTCGTCATGACTGTCAGAGGCTGTAGCGTGGTTGCTGATGACCTCCTATACTAGTGTTCTGTATTGTCAGCTGCGCGGCAGCTGTCGTTTATTCCTTTATTGTTTTGGTGATATCTCTGGAATGTCTAGGTTTACAGGTACGGTACCGCTGCTCTGTAATGGCAACTACCGTTCCTCCTCCTTCAGTATTTTGGAAAGTGGTTAACGGCTGAGAATTTCACTTACGTGTCAATTGGTGGTGCTGGGAGCAGGATGTGAAGGTTGGGAATACACTTCTGCCCCGTTCACCTCCAAACATTGTTCGTGAAGAAAGTTATCCCCGGTGCTCGAGTTAATCCCGGTGCTCGTCCACGAGCATACCTCGTTCAAGTGACTTTCGATAAACTTCTGTGAAAGCTTCCTGAACACGGAAATTGTAGTCTATAAAGAAAACGATCGTCTTGCAATGGAGCATCGCTCTCTTATCGGACAAAATTGTACTATATTTGATGACACTCATTGAAGGAAAACGATTATGCCATCTTTCCTTGATCGTTTCGAGACACTGCAAATGATATTATTCTGTATCAGAACGTTAGTTCGTTTTTATGGGTGTTGTCATTTTTTATTATTTATTGCCTTTTTTGCTTCTCTCACGCAGACGATTTACAAAGCAGTCAACGAGAAGTAACAAGATAACTGAATGAATAGACTCTAGTCATCGTGAAGCAACTGCACTGAGTCCCCTTGGACTGGCCCACCATTTCCCCGAGAGACGGAATTATTCGAACAGACTGGGAACAGTTGCCTCAATGATGGATATAACTTCCAGCTCCAGATCCACGTGAATTCAAAACGTTCCGGGAGCCAATGACTGGGACCACAGCATCTCCTTGGAGTGATGGCTAGTGACGTAATTTATTCACTCCAGCCTCACAAGATACTACAAGAGCAAAAATTACGTGGAGTGATTTCCATGAGCGGTTACATTGAAAATTACCCATATTGTAATAACCTGCAGTGATTCACAACTGGTAAAAATTGAACGTGCAGATGGCGATGGATTATCACGAGATCGGAGTGGTGTTGTTTCGATGAATTGATGACGCCGAGTTTCGCGAATGAATAATTACAGATCATCACACGTTTTGGTGCAGTTCGAATTGTGTATAATGTGCACCTGACCTTTGAACACTGACAGTCATCTTGAGTAACCTTGATCGAATTCGTTCAGTTAATTTGTCACGCCCTTATGGCTCAACTTACATTACTGCAGTTGTATGTCTGCATGCGTAACGTCCATTTCTAAGGGGTTGCAGGTCACCAAGTTACGAATGACCGAGGGAACCGCTATCCGCTGCTAGTTTCCGTAAGAACATGTCACTGGGCGCTCAGCTGATTCCCCTCTTGTAATTCGAGGTGAAGCAAGTACCACAATCGGTCGACCTGGAGCCTAGTGGTGAGACAATCAACAAGAACAGTGACAACTTAATCTATAGGCCTATCATTGAGGCCTGGGAGCGATCCACCACGGTCCGCTGCCTCTCCGCTGCCTTCTCGGAAATAACTTGGGACGTAAAGGGGTAATTACAAGGCAATATGCACGTCGCGTCACGCTCCGCGAAGCGTCGCTCGACGTGGCGGCAGTTTCCGGTAGTCTACTACCAGTTCCGACCGGCGAGTGCACGTGGAAGGACGTGTGTGAAGACTGCTCTCTGATTTGGTGGTCATGTAATTACCACCATGGGGCCCGGCAGCGCTTTCACACGCTTTGCTGCCTCTCTGCTAACTAACTTGACCCGAAGAGTTGAAATAAACTGCCATTTGGACTGGATGGGCAGAAGGGCCTTGATGGGTCCCGCCGGTCGTGAGTAGCGGCCTAATGAGGGCATCTGAGAGTCCTCGGTATGACTACCTTGGAATAGGATCAAGGGCCTCCGAACACGCATGGTCTGGAAGTAATGGTCCTAATAGTGATGACTTGACGAACGCAATATTTTCGGTCCTTGCTGTTCGTTTGATATTTTCAGAGGAAAAATACTCTGATTTGGGTCCACTAGAGCCGGCCATTCATAGAGGTGTGCCGGTGGACAAGATACGTCATCGTACGGTACACTCAGGCTGCAATTTGGTAGATGGGTCCTATTGGCTTGCCGTGGCTTCTGTTGCATTTAACATCTATGTTCGATTCTACGCCTCAAATCATAACCTGTCTGATCTAACAAACGACGCCCACTGCCTATCCCTGCGGAACATCTCGCTCATCGGCAGTAGGTGCCATTTGCCTTTGGTATAACTGACTCGGACAATTGATCCTACGACCCACTGGCTGCTGGTCTAACGCGCCAGCCACTCGACAATGCAGTTGGCATGCTGTTATATTAGACGAAGTACTGACACCCAGGGAAACAGAAACTGCGCCCGATCTCGAATTGGCAACCCCGTGGTTGGAAGACGCATGGCGAGCAGGGTATCTGTTTCGGAAGGAATGAGATATGCAATATAGTGGCCATGTTGTCGTGTCAGTCGTAACAATATGTTTCCACTCCTATACTACGCAGTGTATGAACAATTGAACATCATACGTGAAACCTCGTAGGCCTACAGCACTTATTCGTTGAGATCACTCGACTTACTGTGCAATGAATATTGAAAGGGCCGGAGGATATAAATGCATGCAGCTAATCGATTCGCCGTTCCTATATTATCAATACGCCCATCTAAAAATGTAGGTTCGGGTAATGAAATAGACCTGGGGTAACACCCCAAAATATTATTGCTTTACATTACGTATCGACACAATGTATCACGTACATACTGATGCCTGCTCGGCCTCCTAAATAATTCCCGATTCTGGAGAGAATTGATTGATAGTGTGATCTTGTTTTCTCCTAATTCAGTTGGCTTTGTGCATGGACGGACACCTCCAGGGTTGAACGAAGTCTTGCGAGCCATGGTTTTTCGAAACCGCAATTTGACTTCACCATCCGACGGATGTTATAGATGCAACCACTTCCTGGCGGCATGTGATGGAACAGGGTTGAACGCTAAAAGTGGATTTAATGTGTTGAACGGAAATCTAGCATCTAACCTGGGTCGATCACAACAGTAGTCGATAATTGGCGCATGTACACGAAAACATGTATATTACATTATATTATTTATTGATATTACTTTGCCTGAGACAACTACAACTCTTGAACAACAGATGGCCCACAATGGAATTGCTACCTCTCAGATCAATACAACTGAGTATAAAACTTTTCTTCCGACTGTTATATTCTTCTGACAATCGCATTTCCCCACAACTTAACGAGTAATTCGTTTCTAACATTTTATGTTGTAATGGTGCCCGGGTGAGCATGTTCCTTGTAGAGCACCAATGTAGAACTTAGAGAAAAAAGAACACTGCCCTAATTACAAATATTTCTTTTGTATAATCGTGGAATGTCGTTCATGTTCGGATAACATTCTATTCAATAATTTGTTCCATGGAAGCTCCACGTCAAATAGAGTTTTGTCGAATGTTTTGTTTGCTTTTGTCCAGTTTATATTGTGTATTGTTTTGTATTGTTCGAATCCTACATTTCTGTAGAATCGATGTTTAAATTACCACTCTGATTTGAAGAAAATAAATATAGAGATCATATTCTGCTAATATACTCTCTTTTACTAATGATTTATCCTTACGTGACAATAGGAAATTATGGTTCGCGGGTGTTCATGCAGGACCTCAGCCCGACCTTTTGGCGATCGGAGACTGATTTTCAACTACCAGAGACCGACTTTTGGTGCTCAGATACCATCGTTTCAGCTTTACAAGGGGTGTCACCAAAACCCTTCCCACTCCCACCCCATGTTCACGCACATAATTACCTTCCACCATCTGACTGTCAGTGCACTTTGAAAAAAATCATAATACATATTCCGCACACATGAAATGGTGGATACAAGTAGACGTGGTTGGTGCGGATGCCTATATACAGTAAACCAGTGAGCCAATCGAAAGTATGAATGCATAAAAGCCGATATACATATGGTAATGGAACAGAGACAAAACACATATGTTTCACAAGGATTCTTTTGTATTAGCTGAATGTATCTCTACTCCCTAACTCTAATCCCTAACCTAACAATGGATACAATCATGACAGCCGTTGTAAAATCCACGTTCTAACTGAATGGAACAGGCCCAGGCAGGATTGGGGTAGGAATGGATTAAGCCAGGCTGAGACATGCAATAGGCTCTTAAGATATGACAGACAATAAGCTCGGACCAATAAGCTGAGATTAGATGCACCGAATGGCTAGAATTAGGCTGAATCAAGTAGTACAATCAAAGCTATGCGAGTACCATACGAGCTGACACTCCCATGGTCGATGCCATATTTCATGGTGAGGATTACATAGCTGGCCAGTTGCCATTTCCACACTGTGCGTAACGACGAGGCGAGCTTTTAGGTTTATCAACAAATCAATGGGCATACTGGGTTTGCGGGTTCCTCAATGAACCAAATAAAACATACTAACGTTACCTGAAACGGTCTAATTCCTCGCGCGATCACGTATACCTCCAACATGTTCAGTCCAATGTACCCTCTAGATCAGTCTCTTCGAGACCTGCACCATCTTTCAACATTTCAATGTTTATCATATGTTTATCATATGAGGGGGTCCAGAACAATACACAATGGCTAAACTAATGCAACCTAAACAAACTGATGCAAACCAAACAAATGTCAATTTGGCTAATTTGCAATCTATATTATCAACCAATGAAGACTTCATTTTGAAGAGGTTTTTCAACCTATAACGTGGACGCAAAAAAATGGACCTCCAACAGGCTCAGTCCATCGTATCCTTCACATCAGTCTCCTCGGGACCTGCATTATCTTTCAACATATTATTGTTTGTCGAAGGTGAAATCCAGAACAATAAAAAAATGCTGAGCTATTGCAAACTCAACGAACTGATGCAAAATAAACAAAGGTCAATCTGGCTAATTTGCGATCAATGTTATTAACCAATGGAGACTTCATTAACGTGGACGCGGAAGAATTGGGCCTCCAACGAGTTCAGTGTATCGTATGCTTTAGATCAGTCTCTTTGAGACCAGCACCATCTTTCAACATATTAATGTTTGTCGTTGGCGGAGTCAATAACAATACACAGTAGCGAGAGTGATGCAAAATAAATAAACTGATGCAAACTAAACAAAGGTCAATTTGGCTAATTTGTAATCTATATCATCAAAACCAATAAAGATTTCATTATGGAGAGGTTTTCTTCAACCTATAACGTGGACGCGGAAGAATTGAGCCTCCAACAAGTTCAGTCCATCGTATGCTCTAGATCAGTCTCTTTTAGACCTGCCCCATCTTTCAACATATTCATGTTTGTCGTAGGCGGAGTCAACAACAATACACAATAGCTAAAGTGTTGCAAACTAAACAAACTGATGCAAACTAAACAAAGGTCAATTTGGCTAATTTGCAATCTATATTATCAAGACCAATAAAGATTTCATTATGGAGAGGTTTTCTCCAACCTATAACGTGGACGCAGGAGGATTGGGCCTCCAACAAGTTCAGTCAATCGTTTGCTCTAGAGCAGTCTCTTTGGGACCTGCACCATCTTTCAACATATTCATGTTTGTTTCGTAGGCGGAGTCAACAACAATACACAATAGCTAAAGTGATGCAAACTAAACAAACTGATGCAAACTGAACAAAGGTCAATTTGGCTCAATGAAGACTTCATTTTGGACAGTTGTCTTGACCTATATATAACGTGGACGTGGATGAATTAGGCGATAAAGTGGGTCATCTGTTTGCCCTGTTAAGGAGGTGGAATTGAACTGACCAGCATTATGACGCCAATGTAGAACACTGTAATGGTGTACCGTTAGACGTGATCTAACTACCTGTTCAACTCCGGTTTTGCCTGCAGGAGTTGCCGAATGAAAATTATAAGGCCTATATTTACAGTGTGATACATGACTAATGCATTCAGGGGCTTCAGTTGGTGATCGAGTACGTTGTTTTTCTCATAAAATTACCTAGAAAATAATCCAGTCAAATTGACAATAGAATTCATATCAAACTGGCCACGGATAGAATCTAGTCAAATATTTGACAAGATTAGGGGTCAAATTTCAAGGGAATTTTTCTGTTTTGAGCATAAAAAGTCATGAACCAAATCTAATCAAATACTTAAGTAGATTGAGTTCGTGGCCCATTTATTATGTATTCTTGTCAATTTGACTAGATTTTGTTTTGTATAGAGTGTAGCACCAAATCCCCACAGCAAATCCCTCACCTATATCAATTATTTTTCCGAAGTGGAATCAAGATGTGAATCTTGAAAGAAAATAGGGAATATTTTCATGGGTGTGCAAGTATGACTTCATTGAATATTGCATGATGTTTTTTGGCTCAATACACACGAACCAAATACAAAGTAGCAGACAATAGTATGAACATCCAGTTAAAATGAACCTGCAATAAATGATTTCCTGATTGGCTTGGATTTGGTTGTATGGACTTGTATTGTATGGACTTGGTTGCGTTCTTCGTCGGGGGTTATGGTCAGGGTTTCAGTTAGGGAATAGGGTTAGCGTTATCCAATGACGGAAATTCTTGTTCAGAGGTGCGCATCGGCCACTTATGAACCAGTCGGTTGCAAATTTAGGGGTAGAACAATATGTAACTGTGTACCGTAACTAACGACAGACAAGACAACCGAAGGTATGTTTTGCCACGACACCACATAGATGGCTATCGAAAACCTTCCAGGTCTTCGATTATCCACTTTGCAGAGAACTTACACATTCTTTCAAATGTTTTTCATGCTAAAATACAGATGCTTAGGACAAGCCGCGTTGATGATTTCATTAAAGAGATAAGCGCAAATGTGTGTCATTGCGCGTCGGGTGTACTGAATTGATTCCCGCTTGTGTCTATCAAGTCCTCTTGAATTTGGGGGTCATCGTCCCATGAGACACAAACGGGCATTTACGTAAGTCAATTAAAAAAAAATGTGGGGTGATACCTTCCAAATATATTATATCGTTCCCCAAATAGACGCTTCGCGGTCTCCCGAGGGATGCTACGTACTGGATTCATTACATTCTTCTGACGTCGCGCCTCTTATTTACGTCACTTATTTGTTAAGAATTCAGTGAATAGCACAAAATCTGTAAATATCTCTACTTTGCGTTTCAAGTATGCATCACGTTTCCCCCAATTGCAATTGGCACTTGACACCTCGTACACAAGTTCCCGGCATCACTTTTAGTTATAAACGAGCCATATCCTGTAGCAGCTTTGTTTGTCCCAGTTGAAGTGCACTTCCAGTAAGATATTTTCTGATTGGCTGTTCGTATTATATGATTCTGATTATGTTCTGTGCCAGGGTTAGGGAATAAATTAGGGATTATGGTTAGCGTTATCAATGAGGGAATTTCTTGTTCAGAGGAGCGCATCGGCCCTGTTTGTAACTGTATTTGCGATTCATTGACTTTAGTCGCAGAATGTATGTAGTCATGCCATATGTATGCTTGTGTATTTTACGCTCTACTCATGACCATGGCCTGAGTGGAAGAAGCTCCCAATTGGTAGGTGTCTTCCTCACGATTAATGCATGATCCCTGGTGTTTTTCAACATGGACGAAGCTCATCTGAGTTCAGGAGAGGATCGGAATAAGTTGAAATGAAAAATTGTGTTGTTTTAATATAAGAGCTATACATAAACCTTGCTGATTTTGGTGGGGACCGAATTTTACTCCTGGTGAAGGATGATGAATACGTGCAGACAATGTTTTTGGGGGCAATTGTACGTGCTCGTATGAACGATAATTGGACTGTGCCTAGATTGATGTAGTTTGTGGTTGATATATGTATTGTTTTGTGACAGGTCAACGGTCATCTGAGGTCAATAATGGGAATGGATAAAATACTGATAACGTGTACGTGGTGCTCTGCATGAAAAGCGGAGTTGGGACACAATTCAGTACCAACAACTGACGAAATACCGTGAGCAACTCTAGTTTCACTGAAAACTTAACCTGCCGATCAGGTAGACTAATAGATGGCGGACCGCTCATAAATTGCTGAAAATCATATTACATCATTTCTGAAACAAGGTCAATCTACAGTTGACTGCGTCAATGATTGGCGTCGGATTTTCCTCGATATGCAGTAGAAACTGGTGAAGACAGCTGAACGCAGGGTTTTATCGCTATCAGATGCCACGTCGATATAGCATGATATCATTTAACCCTTGAAAGCAAAAAACACGCTTGGTACACATAGGGGAATGTAAGTAGCACTCTACGTGTAGGCCCCACCTCGTTATAAGATAGCCTACGTCACATAATTGGCATTCATTGAACAATAATGTTAAAACAAAATTCTTCAGCGGAGCGACGACATTTTGTCGGTATTTTACGAGATCCACTCCATGAACCTATGAAAAAGATTAGGTACGCCCATGGCCTAGCCTAACCCAGTGCCATACAACTGAAAAAAGCTTCAGGTGCGTCCACAGTTAAATCAAAGCAGTGTAAAAGAAACTTATGTGTTCAGAAAATCGGCATATTATCCAATATCTCGCCGAATAATGCTTTGTTAAGAAAGGGAACTGGAACGCACACATCCAACTATGCCTGTCTCGCGGTACTGGTAAAACGGGTTGCTATTGAGTGAGAGAGGGGGAGTGAGGCTGTCACTGAGGATGCCCAACGAAGGCTCACTGCCCAGGCACATCGGCTACAACGTTACAGCGGGAGAGTCGAACAGTACAAGATCAGCACCATGCTCAGGACCCAACCTGGGAGAATATATCAACAGCCAAACGGCTACACCAACACTGACCACCTCGACAAACCTGTAGGAACCCAATAATGCGAATTATGGGAGAGGAACATGAGGAACCCACAAACAACACATCAACAACACGGGCACAGCAGATCAAAGAGGCTCACCGGGATGCACCTCGTCAAGATGCCATAAACATCACTGAGAACATGTATGCACGAAGGTGCAAAAAATGTCGAACTGGAAATCACCTGACCCTGATGGAGTAAATGCATACTGGCTGGAACACCTCACGGATATCCACGCCAGATTCACAAGAAAGATGCAAGAGATCCTTGAGGATCCGACTAGACTCCCCGCTTGGTCGACCACAGGACGGACAGTGCTGATCCAGAAAGACCCCAGAAAGGCACGCAACCAAGCGACGACAGACCATTCACATGCCTACCAACAATGTGGAAGATGTTCTCAGGAATCCTAGCCGGCTCGATATCAAACAACCTACAAGAGAAGGAGCACTCGCCTACGAACAGAAGGGGGCCCGTCCGGATGCAGGGGTACTGAGGACCGGCTTCTCCTTGATACGAACCTTTGTGGAGATTCCAGTCGAAGACACACAAATCTGGCCGTCGCATGGATTGACTACCAGGAGGCATATGATACAGTCCCCCACTCGTGGATACTAGAAACCATGAATGTGCACGGAGTTGACCCGAAAAGATGCGGCCTCGTCCGGTAATCAATTGGGAAACTGGTCAACAGCCCTCACCCCCAGAAGCAAACATTTGCAAGAATCGCTGCGCCACATACTTTGGAATTCCAGTCAGGGATGAAAACTGACCACTGAGGCACTGATTAACACAGTGCGAAACATCAGAACCAAAGTTTGGCCTAGACGAATGACATTGTGCCAGACAAATCATCCACAGGGGAATGATCAGGATAACTGACGGCCTCCAACTGAATGTCTGGAAGATCGAGATCCGAGTGAATGAGGGGCACAAGTATCATGGAGTACTCCAGGTCATGGAGAGTATGCAGTGAAGGCTGCAGCGACAAATACTTACAGGAAACGAGTACGACAAGTGCTGAAATCGGAACTGGATGGCAAAAACAAGGTACAAACCATCAGCACCTACGCCCTACCAGTCATAACATACACCGCTGGGATCATCACTTGGACACAGAGCGAGCTGTCAGAATTGGACAGAAAACAAGGGAGCTACTCATCATTTACGTAGGACACCAGCCCGAGAGGTCCGAGCATCAGTGGGAATGGAGTGCACAGGACTCACTGAATATGTGCAGACAAAGAAGAATAGTGACCCTCTACTAGCCGTTGTGTGGCCAGCCAGATAGAAGGAACGGACGACGACCCGCTATACGACCAGGAGAACCTGCCAACTCAACTGGATACAAGAGAACTGGGACCAATGGGTGCTGAAACAGATGCATGGTCAACCGAAGAGAGGTAGAAGGCGAGACGAAACTGGAATTCACCCTCAGATAGAACGATTGCACAGGACTGAAGATTGAGACACAAGCGCTAATAGCAGCTGCGCAGTACCGAGCCCTCAACACCGAAGTACCATCGAGGAGCTACCACACCCGGACTTGATTAGCACATAGAGAGCATACCTGGTAATCATGAAGTACGGAACCTTCTCAAAGCAGCACTTCTGGGCACCGCTCACATACTCCGACAAACCTTAAATCATCATCATCATCAACATCATCAAGCACGGTTGTCTGCCCTTAATTGAATCGTGATGCTTTCATTCGAAAAGTAATAGTTAAATCGAATTTATTCGAATGGAATTGAACTATTTGGAATGAAACACGTCGATCAAAAATAATGATATCTTCAATATGAGAGACATCAACAACCCTAGTTGAAAGTAAATACATCATGTACAACTTCTGGAACTACCAAAGGACCCCAATCTCTATATATACCAACAGTTTTTTTGTTGTGCTCTTCGGCGAATGCCACAGTAACGAATGGTAGGTAATTGTAAATTAACACAATTCCCTTGCGATGATAAGTGTTGTTCTGAATCGAAAAACAAACAGTGTTGCAATCCCCAGCGCATAATGCTTTCGTTTCGAACATTCAGCATCCTTTTACCTCTAACACAAGTGGCGAGTGCCGAAGGCTCCTTGAAGCCTCGTGTGTCGATAAGAAAACAGCTAATGAAGAATTCGTCAGACCCAGTTTCTTGCGCTTTCCAAATTAGGCCTAATTTCCTCGTGCCCCACACTATTCAATGACGAACACTGTGATGGACAGGTCTGGTCGATAGAATGTGTACGCCAGAAGAAAAAAGATGTTCCCCCTTTCATGAAGAGTGGGGGCGATTGAAAAGTTAATTGCCTAAATTCCTGCCGAGGAGCAAAGTCTCCAGCTCTAGTATTGTCATACAAATGTACTTGGAGTACATCGCGCCAGTTTGGATCAGCTAGAGAAGGCACAGTACTCATGACGAATCTCGTTACAACAAAAATGCAAATAGCACATCAGCTCACCTGTTATTTGCAGCAGTCCAGTGTGACAAATTTGCAGTATTTCGCATGAAATTTCAATGTGTGGAATCATTGAAATGACCCCATTAACATGATTTAAATCATGAACACCCAATGTGAACACAGTTAGTCGATGACAGCACTGACCTCTGTGAACTCTATGATCATCCAATCAACTTTTTAGAAGCTGCTTCATCATTCAATCAATAATTGAATCCTATATGACCTTTGATGTCAAATTATTTACCACCTCATCCGAACCATTAGTCAATGATAACAGTGAATAACGCTCATGGTTATCCAATCTGTAGGAGTGAAAGCCGCTTGACAGTTCGAATAAAATGGCCGAAATTGAACCTTTGGCCCCAAATTCCTGAACCAATGGTCAATGATAATACTGACTGACTTCCACGATCATCCGATCTATCCTGTAGGCAAAGACGCGCTCGATCGTGGGAACTAAATTTGCTGAAATTGACCCTATATGACCTTTGATGGCAAATGCATGAATACCTCATATGTACCATTGGTCGATGAT